>ONZH01021019.1:0-33659 GCA_900303285.1 Rhinella marina | reverse complement strand
CAATAGCCGCCGTCTAAAGACTACGTTTTTCCTCTCAGTCATATATACTACAGTGCAGAGCGATATTGTGTCAGGTGCTGCACACTAGCTGGAGTGTAGAAAATATACGTTTTTCCTCTCAGTTGTACATTATACAGTGCAGTGAAAAATTTCTGTCGTCTGCTGCACACTAGCCGGAGTGTAGAAAATATACGTTTTTCCTCTCAGTTATATATTATACAGAGCAGTGAAAAATTGAGTGGTTTGGGGTGCAATAGCCGCCGTCTAAAGACTACGTTTTTCCTCTCAGTCATATATACTAAAGTGCAGTGCGAAATTGTGTTGTGGGCTGCACACTAGCCGGAGTGTAGAAAATATAAGTTTTTCCTCTCAGTTCTATATTATACAGTGCAGTGAAAAATTCTGTTGTGTGCTGCACACTAGCTGGATTGTATAAAATATACGTTTTTCCTCTCAGTTCTATATTATACAGTGCAGTGAAAAATTCTGTCGTGTGCTGCACACTAGCTGGATTGTATAAAATATACGTTTTTCCTCTCAGTTCTATATTATACAGTGCAGTGAAAAATTCTGTTGTGTGCTGCACACTAGCTGGATTGTATAAAATATACGTTTTTCCTCTCAGTTCTATATTATACAGTGCAGTGAAAAATTCTGTCGTGTGCTGCACACTAGCTGGATTGTATAAAATATACGTTTTTCCTCTCAGTTCTATATTATACAGTGCAGTGAAAAATTGAGTGGTTTGAAGTGCAATAGCCGCCGTCTAAAGAAACGTTTTTTCCTCTCAGTCATATATACTACAGTGCAGTGCGAAATTGTGTCGTCTGCTGCACACTAGCCGGAGTGTAGAAAATATATGTTTTTCCTCTCACTTATATATTATACAGTGCAGTGAAAAATTCTGTCGTGTGCTGCACACTAGCCAGAGTGTACAAAATATAAGTTTTTCCTCTCAGTTATATATTATACAGTGCAGCTGAACTGCTCAAACTGCTGAGCTTAGGTGACAAAAGGCACACCGCCCAAGAGCTGTTACAGGGCATCACGGCGCAGACCGATCTGTGGCTTGCACCGCTGAACCTCAAGCCAGGCATGGCTGTGTGTGACAATGGGCATAACCTGGTGGCGGCTCTGCAACTCGGCAGACTGACACATGTGCCATGCCTGGCCCACGTTTTCAATCTCATAGTTCAGCGGTTCCTCAAGACATACCCCAATTTGTCTGATTTGCTCACCAAGGTGCGCCGCATCTGTGCGCATTTCCGCTAGTCAACCACAGATGGTGCAACTCTCAGGGCAGTGCAGCGGCGCCTATAACTGCCAGCTCACCGACTGTTGTGCGACGTGCCCACGAGATGGAATTCAACATTAAACATGTTATCCAGAGTTTACCAGCAGCGCAGAGCGATTGTAGACTGCTAGATGTCAACTTCCACCAGAACTGGTAGTCAGGTCAGTCAGCTTCCTCAAGGCTACAATGAGGAGTGGACGTGGATGTCTGATATCTGTCAGGTGTTGAGTAACTTTGAGGAGTCAACACAGATGGTCAGCGGCGATGCCACCATTATCAGCCTCACCATCCCGCTGCTTTGCCTGTTGAAAAACTCACTGCTCAGCATGAAGTCAGAAGCTTTGCGCTTGTCACAGGAGATGGGGGAAGAAGATACGTCGCTTGATAGCAAGAGCACCCTCCGGTCTGTTTCTAGGCGCGTATTGGAGGAGGGGGATGAGGATGAGGAGGAAGAGGAGGAGAATGTTGGCGCGACAGAAGAGGGTACCAATGCTCAGTCCTTCTTAACTCTTGAGCGTGTATGGGCTGAAGAGGAGGAGGAGGAGGAAATGGAGAGTCAGGCCAGTGAGGAGAGGGAATTCTTGCGTGTTGGGACTCTGGCGCACATGGCAGTCTTCATGTTAGGCTTCCTATCCCATGACCCTTGCGTTAGAAGCATTTTTTCAAACACCGATTACTGGGTGTTCACTCTCCTGGACCCACAGTACAAGCAGAACCTTTCCACTGTCATCCCTGTAGAGGAAAGGAGTATGAGAGTGAATCAATATCAACAGGCCCTGGTGCACAAGCTGAAACAATCCTTCCCATCTGACGCCGCTAGCGGCAGAGGGCGTGGTTCTGTGGGCCAAGTAGCGGGGGAGAGGAGGCGAGCAGGCAGCTTGTCCAGCACTGGCAGGGGAACGCTCTCCAAGGCCTTTGCCAGTTTTATGTCACCCCAGCAAGACACTGTCACCTGTCCCCAGTCTAGGCAGAGTAGGGGGGAGCTGTACAGAAAGATGGTGAGGGAGTACCTAGCTGACCATACCAACGTCCGGCGTGATCACTCTGCTCCATACAACTACTGGGTTTCAAAGCTGGACACGTGGCCTGAACTCGCTGTACGCCTTGGAGGTGCTGGCCAGGCTTGCCGCTAGTGTGTTGTCAGAGCTGGTATTCAGTGCAGCTGGTGGCATCATCACCGATAAGTGTACACGCCTGTCAACTGACAGCGCTGACAGGCTGACGCTTTTTAAAATGAACAAAGCCTGGATTTCACCGGAATTCAAATCTCCTCCGGGGAAAAGCAGCTAAAGCAAAAGATTCCTTATGTATCTGATTTCTCTCCTCTACTTTTCCTCCTCCTTCTATTCATTGCCAAACACTGACCCAAAAGGGAATTTTTTAGAGGGCCAACTGGCACTCTTTTAAGACACCTACAGGCCCTCTCTCCAAACTATTTTTCCTGAGCGTCAACTACAGACACTCTAAAACAATTTTTCAGGATCGTCAACTACAGACACTCTAAAACAATTTTTCAGGAGCGTCAACTACAGACACTCTAAAACAATTTTTCAGGATCGTCAACCTCAGACACTAAAAAAATTTTTTTGTGTCAACTTCAGACACTCCCCAAAAAATTTTTTAGGAGGCTCACCTACAGCCATTTGACTGCAATCTCAGTCGGACAAAGGCATTGGTGGTGTAAACGCCATGCTGTGCCAGGCTAAATTTTTGGGTGGTTCACCTGCTACCTCAGTCGAACGCGATCACTCTGTTGTCACCGCCGCCATACAGAGTCACGCTAAATTTTAATGTGCTTCACCTGCTCCCACAGTGTAACTCGGTCACTCTGTTGTCACAGCCATACAGAGCCACGTTAAATTTTAATGTGCTTCGCCTGCTCCTGCAGTGTAACCCAGTCACTCTGTAGTCACAACCATACAGGGCCACGATAAATTTTAATGTGCTTCGCTTACTCCCGCAGTGTAACTCGGTCACTCTGTAGTCACAGCCATACAGGCCACTATAAATTTTTATGTGCTTCGCCTGCTCCTGCAGTGTAACTCGGTCACTCTGTAGTTACAGCTATACAGGGCCACTCTAAATTTTAATGTGCTTCGCCTGCTCCCGCAGTGTAACTCGGTCACTCTGTAGTCACAACCATACAGGGTCACGCTAAATTTTTATGTGCTTCGACTGCTCCCGCAGTGTAACTCGGTCACTCTGTAGTCATAGCCATACCGGGTCACGCTAAATTTGTATGTGCTTCGCCTACTCCCGCAGTGTAACTCGGTCACTCTGTAGTCACAGCCATACAGGGCCACAATAAATTTTAATGTGCTTCGCCTGCTCCTGCAGTGTTACTCGGTCACTGTGTAGTCACAGCCATACAAGGCCACGATAAATTTTTATGTGCCTCGCTGCTCCCGCAGTGTAACTCGGTCACTCTGTAGTCACAGCCATACAGGGTCACGCTAAATTTTTTTTTGTTTCGCCTGCTCCTGCAGTGTAGCTCGGTCACTCTGTAGTCATAGCCATACAGGGCCACGATACATTTTAATGTGTTTCGCCTGCTCCTGCAGTGTTACTCGGTCACTGTGTAGTCACAGCCATACAAGGCCACGATAAATTTTTATGTGCCTCGCTGCTCCCGCAGTGTAACTCGGTCACTCTGTAGTCATAGCCATAGAGGGCCACGCTAAATTTTAATGTGCTTCGCCTGCTCCAGCAGTGTAACTCGGTCACTCTGTAGTCACAACCATATAGGGTCACGCTAAATTTTTATGTGCTTCGCCTGCTCCTGCAGTGTAGCTCGGTCACTCTGTAGTCACAGCCATACAGGGTCACGCTAAATTTTTATGTGCTTCGCCTGCTCCTGCAGTGTAGCTCGGTCACTCTGTAGTCAAAGCCATATAGGTCCACGATAAATTTTTATGTGCTTCGCCTGCTCCCACAGTGTAACTCGGTCACTCTGTAGTCACAGCCATTCAGGTCCACTATAAATTGTTATGTGCTTCGCCTGCTCCTGCAGTGTAACTCGGTCACTCTGTAGTCACAGCTATACAGGGCCACGCTAAATTTTTATGTGCTTCGTCTGCTCCTGCAGTGTAACTTGGTCACTCTGTAGTCACAGCCATAAAGGGTCACGCTAAATTTGTAAGTACTTCGCCTGCTCCCGCAGTGTAACTCGGTCACTCTGTAGTCACAGCCATTCAGGTCCACTATAAATTGTTGTGCTTCGTCTGCTCCCGCAGTGTAACTCGGTCACTCTGTAGTCACAGCCATAAAGGGTCACGCTAAATTTTATGTACTTCGCCTGCTCCCGCAGTGTAAGTCGGTCACTCTGTAGTCACAGCCATACAGGGCCACGATAAATTTGTATGTGCTTCGCCTGCTCCTGCAGTGTAACTCGGTCACTCTGTAGTCACAGCCATACAGGGCCACGATAAATTTTTATGTGCTTCGCCTGCTCCTGGTGTAACTTGGTCACTCTGTAGTCACAGCCATATAGGGCCACAATAAATTTTAATCTGTTTGCCTGCTCCCGCAGTGTAAGTCTGTCACTGTGTAGTCACAGCCAAACAGGGCCACGATAAATTTTAATGTGCTTCGCCTGCTCCCGGAGTGTAACTTGGTCACTCTGTAGTCACAGCCATACAGGACCACGATAAATTTTTATGTGCTTTTCCTGCTCCCACAATGTATCTCGGTCACTCTGTAGTCATAGCCATACAGGCAAAACCAGTTTGATCACACCTTTGATCAACAAAATTTGCCCCTTTAGGGATTCCCTAGAATTATGTAAATAAAACTTAACTTTTATTAGAAATGTATAAATAACAAATATTGCACTCAAAAATATTAAAACTATCAGCCGGCAGCTGTGCCCTATTGATACTAACACCCACGTGTTGTGGGTATAATTAGGTAGCCAGGAGTCACCTTTTTATGAGGATATATTTTTATAGATACTATGTGACAACATATAGTTGGGGAATGGTAATAGCCCTTAATTCTGGAACATAGTGTCATTAATAATAGAGGTTTAGAACTGTTGAGCCTATAATAGTTAGTTTTGTTATAATTGCACTACAAACAGGCTTTCTGTTCGTTGTATCGCTGTGTGCTGCCACTATGCACACAGCGATCAATGCCTGGGCTGTATAAGAGAGTCTGCCTTATTTCAGGTCAGAGCCCTCTATGTAGGCTATTTTCACAGTTCACTACTAACCTCTATTAGAAAAGGCTGGTCGTGCAGCAGCAATGGTTGTGTTGATAATGCAGCCTATGTTTTAATAAGACCGGGGAGCTGCTTCCCCAACAGAGCAGGCTTGTATAGCGGTTCGCATGCCACTGAGGGACACTGGAGCGTTACAGTCACGTGGTGCGTGACCGCTCCGGACTGTCCGTCAGCCTGTCCTGCGTGCGAACCTGCATCGGTACTACAAATTGGCTCTGTATCAGGGAGATCGCGGGTCTGTGCGGTCACGTAATACGTGATCACCGCGATTTGTTTGTCTCCCTGTACAGCGCCAGCCAGGACAATGCCTCGCTCTGTATGCTGTTTCCCTAAGCAGCGCTAGCACAAACCTTTGCCTCACTCCATAAATAGCTACAATAGGACTTTGCTGCCAACTGTCTAAAACCTGATGTCTATCACCCTATCCCAATAGGGATAGGGTGATAGACATCAGGTTTTAGACAGTTGGCAGCAAAGTCCTATTGTAGCTATTTATGGAGTGAGGCAAAGATTTGTGCTAGCTAGCTGTGCAATAGGGATAGGGTGATAGACATCAGGTTTTAGACAGTTGGCAGCAAAGTCCTATTGTAGCTATTTATGGAGTGAGGCAAAGGTTTGTGCTAGCGCTGCTTAGGGAAACAGCATACAGAGCGAGGCATTGTCCTGGCTGGCGCTGTACAGGGAGACAAACAAATCGCGGTGATCACGTATTACGTGACCACACAGACCCGCGATCTCCCTGATACAGAGCCAGTTTGTAGTACCGATCTTTCACTGATCGGGGGAAAGGTGTCCCCAATCAGTTACACAGACGGTACCTAGAGTCGATCATATATCGCGCACTTGCAGGTTCGCACGCAGGACAGGCTGACGGACAGTCCGGAGCGGTCACGCACCACGTGACTGTAACGCTCCAGTGTCCCTCAGTGGCATGCGAACCGCTATACAGGCCTGCTCTGTTGGGGAAGCAGCTCCCCGGTCTTATTAAAACATAGGCTGCATTATCAACACAACCATTGCTGCTGCACGACCAGCCTTTTCTAATAGAGGTTAGTAGTGAACTGTGAAAATAGCCTACATAGAGGGCTCTGACCTGAAATAAGGCAGACTCTCTTATACAGCCCAGGCATTGATCGCTGTGTGCATAGTGGCAGCACACAGCGATACAACGAACAGAAAGCCTGTTTGTAGTGCAATTATAACAAAAGTAACTATTATAGGCTCAACAGTTCTAAACCTCTATTATTAATGACACTATGTTCCAGAATTAAGGGCTATTACCATTCCCCAACTATATGTTGTCACATAGTATCTATAAAAATATATCCTCATAAAAAGGTAACTCCTGGCTACCTAATTATACCCACAACACGTGGGTGTTAGTATCAATAGGGCACAGCTGCCGGCTGATAGTTTTAATATTTTTGAGTGCAATATTTGTTATTTATACATTTCTAATAAAAGTTAAGTTTTATTTACATAATTCTAGGCAGGGGCGTCGCTAGGGCTTTTTATCCGGGGCCCTGGCCCCGAATCAATCTACCACTGCCCCGAACCTCGGGACTGGTGGAGACAGCTGCAGTGCCACCCAATGCTCTAAGGGGGCCCCCTGCTTCAGTTGGGACTCCAGAGTGGGGGAATTTCCCAGGTCAGGAGTCCCTGCTTTGACTCCATATATGGCTATGTCCATATATGGAGTTAGTGTTATGAACAGTGAAAGGGGTATTCCCACTATGCTTGGGAACACCCTGTAAGTCTAGTTTAGACTCTAATTTTAAAATACTCATGTGGGGATTTGAACTCACAACCTTCTACATTACAGACAAGTACCTTAACCACTGGGCTATGGAGCTCAGTGTTAAGCACATGATGAAAAACCTCATAGAAGTTCTCTTGTATAATGCAAGAGAACCTCTTAGGAGGTTATTCAATATCAGAGAAACCTCTATGAGGTTTTTCACCATTGACTTAACACAGAGCTCAATAGCCCAGTTGTTAAGGTACTTGCCTATAATGTAGTAGGTTGTGAGTTCAAATCCCCACAGGAAATTTTGAAAATAAAGCTTAAGTACACAGCCTGTCATTTTGGGGTGTGTTTATTACTTTTTATTCAATTTTCTTGGGAGATAAAGTGTTCTGTTACACCATATAGGCGAACTTTTTTTCAATATTTTAAAAGTATGGGTGTTTTTGCATGCCTATAATGCCATTTTGTTCTTTTTTTTGTGTGGAGAATGGGGTGATTTTACGTTTTTTTAAATATTTTCAAAACTTTTTTTTTATTTTTTTACTTTTTAAGTCCCCTAAGTGGACCACAACTTACAATCATCAGATGTAAATTGCTCCATTAGTCTGTATTGAAATCATTATATCACAGTTCACTGCTGCCACCTAGTGGCCTGAACTGGGATATACTAACAATGAACCTGGAAGCCTGGTACAGGCTGAGGCTTATTTACAGAACAGGGTGCTTTCACCAATCTTCGCTGGTGGAAAGCGCGCCTGAAGAGAAATCCCGTGTCAGGACGTAGTATGCGCACGATGACCTGAGGCTGCATATGGGGGTTGAGTGGGCTCATATGGGGGCTGATGGGGGCTGAGTGGGCTGAATTGAGGTCTGATGGGGGCTGAGTGGGCTGATCTGAGGTCTGATGGGGGCTGAGTGGGCTGATCTGAGGTCTGATGGGGTCGGAAAAGGTGATCTGAGGTCTGATGAAAAATATTTTTTTCTTATTTTGCTACTCTAAAATCTGTGGTGCGTCTTATAAAGCGAAAAATACAGTAAGTGTGTTGTTAGCGCATTATTACAAGATTTTTGGCCCCACTTTTGATTTTGCCCAGAGCCACATTTTGTCTAAAACCGGCCCCGGCTGGGGGGGTGACTGTGGGGGTTTTTATGCCGGGGGTGTGACTGTGGGGGATTGTATGCCGGGGGGGGGGGGGGCGACTGAGGGCCATATTCATTGGGGCTTGGGCCCCGGATCTTTTGAGACCCTAGCAACGCCTCTGATTCTAGGGAATCCCTAAAGGGGCAAATTTTGTTGATCAAAGGTGTGATCAAACTGGTTTTGTATATATTAACACCCCGAGGATTACCCTATAGGGGATCTTGGCTATATAGTGTTTATCATAGCCATACAGGGCCACGATAAATTTTTATGGTCTGGGTGAGCACAATTGCCTTGAGGGTCACCACCAGGCTGTTGCCCGAGAATTTGGGGTAATGGTGGGATTAGGCAGCCTCAGAGGTGTCCATACATGCTGCCCCTGCTGTTTCCTGTCCATTTCCGTGGTGTTTCCATCATTTTCTGAGGTTTCCAGGTTTTCACCCAGCCTTCCCTAGGCAGAGCCTTGGTCCCCTGCAAAAAATGGTCGAGTCTCCCATTGACTTCAATGGGGTTTGTTATTCGAAACGAGCACCCGAGCATCGGGAAAAATTCGACTTTAATAACGAGCACCCGAGCAGTTTAGTGCTCGCTCATCTTTAGAAATGAACAAACCGGAGATGGTGCTCTGCAGATACATTTTATTGAATAACTCTGTGGCTATACATTTTTTTAATTACATGCAATTACAAAAGTATTCAGATCCAGGTGCTGGTTCAAAATGTTGACTATGTTTTGTTGCCTGGAGAACAACGTCTGCCAGCGGGCGTGTGCTGCAGGAACGAAAATAAGCAACAATAGTAGAAACACCCCTTTAAATGCTAAAACTCATGGTGCTACAATTCTTACCGCATACATATGTATATAAGGTCCCTTGAATTTGATAATAAATCCACACGCAGTGAGCTTCACCTTGTGGTACTTGCACACAGGTAGAATATTATTATTTAACTTTATGACTGTGTATGATTGTGATGATGAGCCCTTTGCCTATAGGTTTCACACTACTTTCTCATTTTACATTTTTTATTGCAGAAATATTGTAATTATATCTTATAAGCCCTATATAATTATTTATTTGATGAATTTGGTTTCTGAGCAGATGTACATAATTATTAAGACAATTAATAGTTTAGTGAAGAGTATATGCATGTGGCAAATGCCAAGAGCACATTGAGCCATAACGAAGTAAAAACCACAGCACTGTTTTCAAGGTAGTTCTCATGGACGTATTCTACCATTGACATTATAGCAGTTGTAGTCTCCTCACAAGTAGGCTTTATCTGATCTGCTGGAAGAATAAATCCATAAGTACCGTTGTCTCTTAACTCAAAGGTATAGGAAAATTTGATTCCAATCTCAGTTGCCCAGTCACCAGATGAGCCAGAGTCATAATAACCTATAATAGAAACAAACATTGTGAGAGATTTATTATTGCAAATACAGGAGAAATCTGGCACACATGGCTTACACTACATTTGTAAAGCACAACATTCTAGCACACAGTAATCCTATAATTGGTGGTATAAAATTACATAAAATGACATCACAAGCACTTATGCGCTAGAGACAGTGTTGCCAAAAGCTTTTTATAAAAGTATGTTGGATAGGGAGAGTGCAGGGAGAGTTTTTTGAGACTTTAGGGAGAGCATAGGGAGACAGCAGGGACACTGCAGGTTGAGTTTAATCACGCTGTGCATCTTGTTGAACTGCCACTACATTCATAGAGAATCTGTTAGTTTATACATAGAATTACTGTGCCTTAGTATTAAAGAGTGGTCTAATATATCGTAGTCTGCATCTTGTTGAACTGCTGCCACATTCACAGTTAATCTCTTATTTTATACATAGACTTATTGTGCCTCAGTATTAAATGGTGGCCTAATGTATCACAGAGTGTATCTTGTTCATTACTGATAAAGTTACTGTACACTATGGCCAACAGACAGTTGCCAGGGCCCTTCAAAGGAACAGGCAGTGGCAAAAATGTTGCTGTAGCTGGCAGCAGAAGAAGGGGGGTTTGTATCAGCTGCAGCAACTGGCCAGAGATGCCACTGTCATCCAGCCATGTTTTGCCAAAAAATCCAGCTGTAAAGAAATGGTTGACTTGCTCTCCAACATCATCTCAAGTGACAACAGATACACATAGCCAGGAATAGGTGGGTTTCTTTGACCCAGGAACTGCCTCTGTGACCTCACGTGTCCTGAACCTGCCTCTTGCTTTTGCTGCTCCTTCTGCTATCCAAGTAATGTATGTTACCGGCTAAGCTCCACTTTTCAGCAAGGATGAGCTTTGTGAGGACAGTCAGCAGTTACAGGCCAGCACAGACTCGTAGGAAAGGTCCACTGTAGACTCCTCTAGGCATGCATCTACCGATGATTAGATGGAAGCACATGATGCCAGAGATCAGAGACGTGCGTGAGAGAGAGGTGAGGGTGACACAGGTGATGACCAAACAGATGTGGATGACGATGTAGCCAATCGCATGTGGGAGTCAGGTGAAGAAGGGGCATCATCACTGTTCTGACCAGCAGGGTTAGAGAATCATTACAATTCACTTTCTGCCTCAGGCATCGTATCTCTGAAGTCTTTAGTGTGGTTGTAGCACCATCTAGCGGTGTTAAATTGTATTACACCTTGTTTTTTCTGTCACAAAGACTAATGCATTGAGGGTAGTTGCAAGGCATCCTGGGAAAGAGAAGTCTCCAGTTCCCAGTCTCCAGGACACAGTACAGAGCTGTCCTCTGCATTTCTCCTTCTCAAACTTCACCATTCTTGTCAAAGCATATCTGGTGAGAGATCTACCTCTGTTTCAGGGATATGATGTTATGCGAGCTGTCAGTGAGTTAGTTGTATTGTTACTCAGGGAGTTATAACTGTTAGACATGTATCCTATGTATAGGCAGCCATTTTGCCATGTGCTTCACTGTTCATGTAATGTAAATGTTATGATATATGCAGTTACTATGCTTTATACTTATATGTGTTATTTGTATTCTTGTAGTTTTACCATATACACTCATACAATCTAACTCACGCGCACCGTGCAGAGAGTACAACCTGTTGACCAATAAACAAGTTAAACTACAAAGAACAGTCCTCTTATTTAGAAGACAGGAATGGTTTATGCTGAATGTCAGACTGCACACTGTGAGAATTTATAAGAAGACAGACCAGTAAAACAGATGCTAGTCACCAGCGATAGTGGACCTGACTATACGGAGCCGCCATCAGCCACGCGGTCCTACGTACAAGATTGCAGTGGCTGCCATACAGTCACAAGAAGCGAGAGAGCAGCCTCCAACAAGTGCTGCACAATCCAAACCACGCTGAAGTCCATTCCTACCTAGACTGAGTCGGCACAGAGAGATTAAGCAGCCAGTAAACAGGCACATAACGTCCACTAGCGAGAAATCATCATTCAGGGCAAGGTCACGAGCAAGCTGCTCTAGCAAGTCCTCAATAAAAGGAATGACTACTCTCACCCATACAAAAGCCGAGGCTGCAAAAGTAAGGTCTTCCTTTGCTGCACAAGAAATGCAACTAAAGTTAAAGCAAGCAGATCAAGCATGCCTGCAAGCATCACTGGAAGAAGAGAAAATACGCCACCCAGCGTCACTAGAAAAAGATAAAGCATGCCTACAAGCATCACTGGAAAAACTTGCCACAGAGAAAGAAGCGGCAGCCATAGTAGCTGGAGCAGAGTTCCTACAAGCCATAGAGTTCCCCGAATTCGAGAAACATAGCCAAGTACTTGGGCCAGATCTAGATCAACCAGATCCAGCATAGTGCGTCTCAGAATATGTCCATCAGCATCCCAAGACAGAGGACAACTATGATCCAGTACATCAGCCAGCTTATACAGAGTGTCAAAGATCCCACTTTGAACCACAACAGACTTAATGAGTGTTATGGGTCAATAGAAGCTATAGAAAATGCTTTATATAAGAGAATAGATAATTTTTCCAGAATAGTGGGTAGGGGTTACCAGAAGCTCAGGAAACTCAGCGGCTTGTTAATAGAGGTACAGGTTGCTCAGGCAGAAGGAGATCTGCCAGGGCTAGCATTCCTGGACACCACCAGAGGTGTTAATCTGATTGTCCAAAAACTCCTTTATAACCTACAGGAGAAGTGGATCACGCATGGTTCTTGTTATAAACAGGTTCATAATGTACAATTTACCCCTTTCTGAGTGTTTGTAGACTTTGTTGCTCAACAGGAAAGGATCAGAAATTATCCCAGTTTTGACTTTACCCTGTCATGTCCCACTACCCCTGATGTCAAACCTCATAAAACACGAGTGGCAGTCCACAAAACTAATGTTGCCTCTATAGGTTCTCCTTACAGGCAGTTTAAGTCTTCTCAAGAAGAGAACATACCCAAAGATCTTACCAAACAATGCCCCCTGCACAAGAAACCACATTCTCTACTAAAATGCAGAGCCTTCAGGGAGAACTCTTTAGAGGACTACAAGGAATTCCTCAAAAAAAACATTTGCTTCAGGTGCTGCACTGCAACATTGTACTTCACCTGTAAGGTTAGTGTGACATGCACAGAATGCGGTAGCACAGAACACAACACGGCTTTACACCCTGGACCACCCTCTTAGGTATCACCCCAAGCAGTGGAGCATGACGGGAAGCAGATAGATATTGACATAGACACCTCAGTAGTCACTTCTTACTGTACAGAGATCTGTAAGGGACTCGCAGGAGGGAAGTCCTGCTCAAAAATCTGCCTTGTCAGAGTTTATCCGGTCAGTCACCGAGATAAGGCAATCAAGGTATATGCAATCTTAGATGATCAAAGCAACAGGTCTTTAGCTAAGTCCACCTTCTTTGACACCTTCAACATTGTAGGGCCTGGTTCTCCGTACTCCTTAGACATGTGCAGGTACCGATGAGACGAGGAGGAGGAAGGCAACTGGGTACATACCTGCTTGTCCCTACCAACCATACTGGAGTGCAGTCACATTCCTGACAACCGATCTGAGATACCTACACCAGAGGTAGCGGCATACCACCCCTACCTGAGGCGTATAGCTCACCTGATACCGGAACTTGACCCAGAAGCCCCAATAGTCTTACTCCTTGGTAGAGACATACTACAAGTTCATAAGGCTAGAGGACAGATTAACGGTCTCCAAAACACTCCATACGCCCAGAGACTTGACCTAGGATGGGTCATCATTGGAGACGTCTATCTAGGAGGAGCACACAAGCCAACATCAATCAACAGTATGCTCACCAACACACTCGAAAATGGACACCCTTCCCTATTCCAGCCATGTCACAGTAGTTTCCTGATAAAAGAATTGCCACACAGCGCTCCTGTGCCTTGTCCTTTTGCAGATACCGCCTGTGCCGACCACGCCTGCAACGGTGAGCAAGATCACTTAGTGTGCACAGTCTTCCACAGGACAAGAGAAGAAAACACGGTCGCAATGTTCATAGAAGACAGGCTGTTCTTGGATATCATGAATCAAGGAATAGTAAAAGACAAGTAAAAAAAGCTGGGTCGCACCTTTACCGTTTAAACCCCAGAGCTGACGCTTACCTAGCAACAAAGAACTTGTCTACAGTTAATTTATCTCCCTCAGACACAAACTTCAGAGGACACCAGAGATGAAAGAACTTTGCCTTCATGGAAAGAATATTCCAGAACAACCATGTAGAAATGAACTCAGGGGAGTGTTGGTACTTACCCCTATTCGGCATGTATCATCCTAAAAAGCCAGGGCAGATAAGAGTAGTATTTGACTGGAGCACCAGATGCAAAGGTGTCTTGCTAAATGATGTCTTACTGTCTGGTCCAGACCTCAACAACAGATTTCTGGAAGTACTTCTATGCTTCCGCAGAGATTCCGTACCATTTATGGCCGACATACTGTACAACAGATGTTCCACAGCTTCCTCATCAAGGAAAAACATAGAAACTACTTGAGGTTCTTCTGGTACCGCAACAACAGCCCCAATGAAGACATTGTAGAGTACCAAATAAGAGTGCACATCTTTGAAAACAGTCCTTCCCCTGCAAGACTCATACATTCAGGCCAAGAGGGTGAAGCAAAGTATGGGTCGGATGTCAGGTCCTTTGTGGAAAAGGATTTCTATGTGGACGACTGCTTAAAATCGACACCCATGAAAGAGACCACAATCAGATTCCTGAAAAGAGCTCAAGAAATGCTCGCTCTATCTAATTTGAGGTTACAGAAAATCGCCTCCAACAGTTGCGAGTTAATGGCGGCCTTCTCACCCCAAGACCATTCAAGTTATCTAAAGGACTTGGATCTTAGTACAGACTCCCTTCTCATGCAGCGGAGCCTCTGTTTGCTCTGGGATTTAAAGGTGGACACATTCACCTTCCAAATCAGCAAGGAAGAAAAGCCCTTCACACGTAGAGGAGTCCCCTTTACCATAAACAGCTTATATGATCTTCTGGGATTCGTAGCACCTGTTACCATCCAAGGTAAAATGATGCTAAGAGACTTTACCACAGAGACATCTGATTGGGACGATCTGCTTCCCATGGAGAAAAAAGACCTATGGACAAGTTGGAGGACAAGTTCGATGCCATCAACTGAAGTCAAGATGCAAAGACTATATATCTTCTGTGAGGCTTCAGTCAAGGCGATTGTAGCCATAGCATACTGTACCTGAAGATCATAGACATCAAGGAACAATGTCATATAGGGTTTGTCATATGACCAAACTGGCGCCACTCTGCGAACATACTATACCCAAATTGGAACTCTGTGCTGCTGTGCTTGCAGTGGAGTTGGGTGAACTTATAACATCAGGTATGAACTTGGAAATCGAGTTTTACACAGACAGCAAGGTAGTCCTAGGTTATATTTGCAACAATACCAGACGCTTTTATGTCTATGTCAGCAATTGGGTGTTAAGGATCAGGAGATGCACTATGTTCCCACACACCATAATCCTGTGGACCACGCAACTAGATCTGTCGCAGTGAGCCACTTTAAAGGGGTTGTCCGAGTTATTTTTTTGTTCTTTATATGTTTCTAACTTGTCAGGTATAACAACTTTCCCATATACTTTGTGTTTCTAAAGCTGCTGGTTTCTCAGAGTTGACTGAGGGTCACATGACCTATGATGTCAGCTTATCTCCCTGGTCTGTGATGTTTCGTGTACAAGCCTCAGAGTTCAGATAACAGTCTGTACACGAGACGTCACTGGCCACGCCCCCTTTCTTTGCTGGGCTCCTGCTATCTGCTCTCTCCCTGGATTCCTTCAGATAAAACATTAACCCCTTCAGCCAGAACAGACTGAGGGCTCAAGGCATTACAACAAATAGTAGCTGCAGCAGTGAGAGGAGACAAATGCTGGGCAAGGAGCTATAGAAGAATTGTATTGTACAAGAACAGGTAGGGAGAATTTCCTATGTGTATCAGCAGTGTCATTGTAAAGCTGGGACTTGTAGTCCTACACATACAACATGTTGCTGAGTATCCCAGCAGGCAGACATGTACTCACAGCACTTATATTCACTGCCTTTGCAGAGAAGGGGGGAGGGGGGAGGGGCAGAGATTGTTATTACTGCATGTAAACAAAGGCCAGAAGAGAACCAGGGAAATGAGGAAATATAGATTTTTTTTTTTGCCTAAAACTTGCTGAACTTAGTTATATATTGCTACCCATTAGATTTACAGTGCTATATTTTTTTTCCATAACTTGGACAACCCCTTTAAGGACATAACATGGTTTATGGGTCCTGCATTCCTGTACCATTCAATGTCTTGCAGCATTGGATCCAACACATTTGAATTGGTAGACCTGATGCCGATGAAGAAATTCAACCTGAAGTATCTGTTGTACGTACGGTGACTTCGGACTACCTATTTAAATCCCACCTTTTCAACAGGTTCTCTACCTTGATGTTGCTCATTTGTACTATAGCCTGTGTATTTCATATAGCTCAGACTTACAAGTCGACATTACCTGTGAGCCAGAAGCCCTGCAAAGGTTGACATCACTGTAAACACACCGCTACTGATCTGGGAAAGTCCAAGAACATAATAATTCGCACTTTACAACATGAATGTTATGCTAAGGAAATAGAGTACCCCAGCAAAGGCCTAACAGTCTTCAAGGATAGCGCTTTGAAAAAGCTTGATCCCATCATTGACCATAAAGGGTTGCTAAGAAAGAAGGACCCAGTAGTGGAGTGTTCACTCGCCGTCTGGACCCAGACGGGGAGTGTTCTGACCAGCAGGGTTAGAGAATCATTACAATTCACTTTCTGCCTCAGACATCATATCTCTTAAAGGGTTTCTGTCACCAGTTTTGGGCATATAAAACAGGATGACATTTGCAATGTGCAAATGTCACCTGATGCCCAAACTGGTGATAATTTTTTTACTGGTGGCCCTGTTTTTGAAATAAATCATCTTTTGTTGTATGCAAATGAAGCTTACTAGGTGCAAGGGGCGTTTACCTCGCACCTAGTAAGCTCCGTTTGCCCACGCCTACCTTCACTTGATTGACAGGGCCAGGCAGCTTGTTGGATCCTCTGCCGGCCCTGTGCTCCATTCAAATCCCGCGCCTGCGCCCTGCGGAATAAAAGCGGCGCAGGCGCAGTGAGCGGCGCTGGCCGCCGGGCTCCCGGCTACCTCACTGCGCCTGCGCCGATGACGTCAGAGTACACATGACGTCACCGGCGCAGGCGCAGTGAGGTAGCCGGGAGCCCGGCGGCCAGCGCCGCTCACTGCGCCTGCGCCGCTTTTATTCCGCAGGGCGCAGGCGCGGGATTTGAATGGAGCACAGGGCCGGCAGAGGATCCAACAAGCTGCCTGGCCCTGTCAATCAAGTGAAGGTAGGCATGGGCAAACGGAGCTTACTAGGTGCGAGGTAAACGCCCCTTGCACCTAGTAAGCTTCATTTGCATACAACAAAAGATGATTTATTTCAAAAACGGGGCCACCAGTAAAAAAATTATCACCAGTTTGGGCATCAGGTGACATTTGCACATTGCAAATGTCATCCTGTTTTATATGCCCAAAACTGGTGACAGAAACCCTTTAAGTGTTTAGTGTGGTTATTGCACCATCTAGCGGTGTTAAATTGTATTACACCTTGTTTTTCTGTCACAAAGACTAATGCACTGTGGGTAGTTGCAAGGAATCCTGGGAAAGAGGAGTCTCCAGTTCCCAGTCTCCAGGACACAGTACAGAGCTATCCTCTGCATTTCTCCTTTTCAAACTCCACCATCCTTGTCAAAGCATATCTGGTGAGAGATCCACCTCTGTTTCAGGGACATGATGTTATGCAGAGCTGTTCAGTGAGTTAGTTGTATTGTTACTCAGGGAGTTATAACTGTTAGACATGTATCCTATGTATAGGCAGCCATTTTGCCATGTGCTTCACTGTTCATGTAATGTTAATGTAAATGTTATGATATATGCAGTTACTATGCTTTATACTTATATGTGTTATTTGTATTCTTGTAGTTTTACCATATACACTTGTACAATCTCACTCACGCGCACCATGCAGAGAGTACAACCTGTTGACCAATAAACAAGTTAGACTACAAAGAACAGTCCTCTTATTTGGAAGACAGGAATGGTTTATGCTGAATGTCAGATTGCACACTGTGTGAACGTGTAAGAAGACAGAACAGTCACCATCACGACTCAAGGGTGGAATCGTGCCTGTGAGACAGTAGGGTGGAAGCATTTGGAGATTTGTATTCAACTGTAGGTGGGGTACACTGTCTGCTTCTCAGGATACTACCTGTGAGGAACACACTAGCAGTGCATGGAATCACAAAAGCAGAGGCAGGCAGGCATCAAGCAGTGGTTTGCCAGTGTGGGAATTCTTCCCCATGTCACTGGGGGACATTAGCGTGGCATTGTGCAGGATGTTTGGGCAGAAGGTGAGGCACAGTTAGGGTGCTAATGTCCCTGCATCAACACATGGAGCGTCATCATAAAATGGCATGGGCAAACTGCACAACTCGTTTAGTGTTACAACCTGATGTAGCAACCACTGCATCTCCCAATGGCCAACACCCTATGTCCAGCATTCAGGGCTCAACAACGTCAGCAGAAGAACGATGTTGTTCCTTCCCATCAACTTCAAGTTGACAGTGCTACAGTCCCTCCCTTTCCATGTAGTTGACTCTGCACATTTCAGAGAACTGATGGCTTGTGCCCACCCATGGTGGAAAGTTCCAAGCCAACATTAACTTTTTTTAAAAAACTGTACCAGCCCTGCACACGTATGTTGAGCAGAGGGTGGGCCAGTCCTTGGGCTGCTTGGAGTCTGGTAGAGTTCATGGCAGCACTGACGTATGGAGTTGTAACTACTGTATGGTCAAAGAAAATATATGTCATTCACAGCCCACTGGGTAAATATCATTTTGGACCAGGCACACCATCAACTTGGTTAGGTGACGGCAATGCCTCCTCCATGTTTTAATGCTGGGATTTCTGCATGAATGTCCTCCTCTGCCCCCTCACTCTCCACCTAGTCCTCACCTTCCCTTCTAGGCACAATTCACAGTGTTCATACAGAATATCACTTATGCAAAGCTAGGTGTTATCACACAGTTCTGCTCCTGGTCAGCCTTGGTGAATGGAGCCACAGTGGGGAGGAATTTCTTGGCATCATCAATAAAGAAATTGAACATTGGCTGTCTCCTTGCCAACTGGAGATAGAAACCATGGTTAATCATAACAGTAAAAACATTTTGTCTGCGCTGCATCAGGGAGGGCTGGCCCATGTGCCCTGCATGGCGCACGTCTTCAATCTGGTTGTCGCCCGGTTCCTCAAGTCTTCCATTGTGCAAGAGCTGTTAAAAATGTCGAGGAAATTGTGCATGCACTTTAGACAGTCTTAATGTGCAAAAATACGCTCTTTGAGCTGAAAAGGCAAAATTTTCTTCCCCCAACTTCGCCTGATGACGACATTTCCAAAGGCAAAATGAGGACTTTAGACGGCTATCACAAAATCAGTACATTAATTTATCCAAAATACTATCGCTAAAACGTAACTTTTAATCAAGATTCTTAATAAAAAATGGGGTACTTCCTTATTTATATATAAAAAATACTGGTACAGCGTCCCGGTGTGTATTAAATAAAGCGTAAAGAGCAAACCATCATTACGTGTAACTATGGAGTTCCTATCTGCCTGGTGTACCAATGATGATAACTCCCCCCCCACCAGTGGTGTTCTAACTGCAGACCCCCTAACCACCTTGGGGTGCGCAGATAGGCACTAGCATAGGAGAATGAGGGGTAATAGCCTCGAGCATGTAAGACCCTTTGTATCAATATTTATTATTATTAGTACCACATGCCCTTGTTGTAAGTACTTCGGCCACTAGGAGCCTGCACCAATTCCTCGCTAACCCCTTTCATACAGAGTCTCCACTATGCTTTAATTACCAGATTGGCTACACTGATTGACTCATGCTTGTCTCTAGCACTATTGTTCGACGCGTTGCTGTAACTGCACACTTCAAGCAGTCCGTTCCAAAGGGGAACATTAACAAGCAGCACAAAAAATAATAAAGATGTGGTTGGTCACCTGGTGGGTGAATATGCGCTTATCACCTACCGACGGGGGAGTAATTTAAGGGACAAACTGGTTCACAGTAATTTACGTTTACGTTACTCCCTCAGTAAGTACGTGGCTTCCGAATAAACCGCTGGGAACGTTCAAATGTAGTAGTTGCTTCGCCTGTAAGGCGATAAAGAAAGGCAAGACCTTTATGAGCAGTGTCACTAAAAAGACATATACTATACGGCCATTCATTAATTGTAGAATGGAAGGAGTAGTATATTTAGTGACATGTGCCTGCAACCTACAATATGTAGGAAAGACGAGGTGAGAATTTAGGCGGCGCGTCGGTGAGCATTTGTGCGATATCTCAAACCAACCTGACAACCCCATTGCCGAACATGTCGCACAAGACCATCCTGACATGATGACACTCCATACTTGCAAATTCAGTCTGGAGTCTATGGTGAACAATTTTTTTTTCAGCCGCCTACTGAAGAAGCCACGCACCAACAGCAGCAGGACATGCAGCAGAACCTCAACCTGCAGGTGGTGGCATACTTGGACAGCATCCTGTCACCCATGATCCAAGATCCCCTGGACTACTGGGCATGCAAACATAAAGTGTGGCCGCAACTGGCCGAGTTTGCCATGGGCATGATTTCCTGCCCAGCCAGTAGTGTGGAATCAAAGTGGGTGTTCAGTGTGGCTGGGCGCATATGGTAGTTAACCCAAGAAAACTCGCCTTTCCTCCCTAAAAGATGATCAACCAGGATTTCCAGACACTAGTGCCTGATGCAACAGATCAGTCATTCTGCCACTAATGATCTTACTGTAGTCTGCTGCCACACTGGAGTATTCTGCAAAATGGGCCGTTACTTCTGGCAAGGCCTTCTGATGTCACCAACCTATACTGCCATTCCTACAATGGGACTTCTTGGTCTACTGATATGTGCATGTTACATTTTTAAAAGGATATGCATGTCACTGGGCCTTGCTATCATACTGCTGTTTTGGAATTCTGCTACTAATGTGATTTGCCACCATCTTGTGGTATATACCCCCCTCCTCACTCTGTCATGAGGCCACTATTGTCCCTGTTACTGTAATTCCTGTTGGACCCCATCCTCACTCTGTTATGGGGCCATTATTGTCTTTGTTAATGCCACTGCTGTTGGACCCAATGCCCACTCTGTTATGGGGCCACTATTGTACCTGTTACTGCCATTGCTGTTAGGCCCCATCCCCACTCTGTTATGGGGCCACTATGTTGCATCATAATTTGATCAGCATTTGTAAGCCAAAAGCAGGAGTGGGTCCAAAACACATAAGAGATCCAAATATTTCTATTACATTTTATCTCTGTTTTAGACCCACTCCTGGTTTTGGCTTACAATTATTGATCCAATACTTACTGTCTGAAAGAGTCTTTATCTATATATATATATATATATATATATATATATATATAATGACATATACTGACATTGACCAGCAGGCTGCACCAGAGAGGTACAGCCTTCTGGGGAACACTCAAGGCTGGCCTGGGGCCTACACCAGGTCCCAGCCAGCCTATACACACATCGGCACTCCACAGTTGCATTTACGAGGTGCCGATGGGAAACAGAGAGAGACAACTCCTGCTGTCACCGCTTACATGTGGCAGCCTGGATCAGGCACTCCTGCCAGTCCGAGCTTTTAGAGCAGGAGCACAGCTTTCATGTGTGAGCCGAGCCCACACTCTCTGCTGCACGGGAGACCCATGCAGCGTTTAGACTGGGCGGCTGCTTACTGACCGCTGTAAAAAGGTGTATGGGTGGGAGTTTTTGCCATTTGCCTCTGAAATCGGCTTTAGGCCTCATGCGCATGACTGTTGCCCAGCTGTCCCCGTATTGCAGCCCGTAAACAGCCACTTAATTCGGTCCGCAATCCGGAAATATTTTTTTGCGGAGCAGATGGATCACGAACCCATTCAAGTTGAATGGGTCTGGATCTGTATGCAGAATCTGCACAAACACTGCCCGTGCATTGGGGACCACAAATTGACAGGGGTGACAGGGTGCAGTCCTGTATGCCTGTATGCCACCAACTGCTGGTTCAGGTTCTGCTCTATGTCCTGCTGCTGGGTGGTTTCTACAGTAGGCGAGTGAAGAAAAGTGCTCATCAGATACTCATGACTTAAGTTGCTACTGATGGATAGGCGATGGAGCATGTAGGCAGTGACCAACCGACTACAAAGGATGTCTTGATAGTAGTTGAGTTTTTCATCCCTCTCAGAAGGTATAAAATGGGCGTAAGGGACTCAGAGGGACTCCCTGACTCCATCTCTACTGCATACTGCCACAGTTTGTTGGGGTCATCTGAGTCATCTTCATCGTCGCCCTCTAGCTTCCCATGCTCCTCCTGCTCCTCTCCTGTCACTTCGGTAGATAAACCACATAATTCTGTATAGAATTCCTGGGTGTTTATGTCCTCCTCCTCCACCAGTTCAGCCTCCAGAGGGCTCTGGTGGAAATGAAATGTAGGTGCCACATCTTTTGTCCCCTCATCAGTTGGATTTATCAGCATCCTCCCATCCCATAGTCCTGACGACTGACAAATAAAGTGGTTTTTTCAAAGGGCCTGAGCAAACGGCAGGTGTCATGCATGTGCTGCCACGGTCTAACGTCAAAGTTACACAGGGGAGTGCTCCTGTCTGCCTGCATAAACAAGAAATCACGGATTTCCTCTGCTCATACAGTCAGTCCAACATGTGGAGGGTGGAGTTCCAACATGTGGAAACATTGCATATGAGGCGTTGTAGGGGAACACCATTCTGCCTTTGCAGCTCAAGGAGGTTGTGTTTTGCACTGTAAGCGTGCCTGAAGTGCATCCACAGTTTCCAGGACATTTTCAAGACATCTTGAGGTTGGCTGATACAGCTTTTTTAGAGAAGTAATGACGGCTTGGGACTTTCCAACTTGGATTGGCACAAGCCATCAGTTTATACCAGCAACTTGGCCTGGTGCACATTCAGCTTCTGCACCGTTGGATGAGTGCACGCATACTGTTGTCTCTTTGCAATCACCTTGATGATCGATGGCTGGTGAAACACTTGACGAGGAGTAGGAGGAGCATTAGGAGCAATAGACAAAGGGAAGGAACAACAGCTTTCTTATGCTGATATTGAGGAGCCCTGACTGCAGGAGAAGGCATGCGGGCTGCTGGTAGATGCTGCTGCGTTGCTGCATCAGACTGTACCACTACATTAGTGCCACGGTTTACCCACACCACTTTATAGTGACGCTCCATGTGTTGACGCAGGGCCATGGTGCAAACATTAGAACCCTGCCAGCACTTGATCTTCTGCCCACATATCCTGTGTACTGCCACGCTAATGTCCTTCAGGGACTTGATAAAACATTCCCATACTGCCAATTCCCAACACTCTGCGCTGACTGCTTGCCTCTGACTTTATGAACCCGTGCACCGCTAGTTGCACTCCGGAGGCTCCTGAGTAGCAGACGGTCAACGCAGGGAACGTTTGGCTCCAGATCTCCCACTACTTCTATCCTGCTGGCTCATTGGCATGCTATCATCCTGCTGCTGTCTCACGATCTTGCTGAAACCCTCACCCCTGATGATGATGATGCCCCCTCTTCACCCATCTCCCACATGCGATCGGTTACATCATCATCCATTAATGTCTGTTCGTCACTTATGTCACTCTCACCAGTCTCATGGTCACGTCGCTGACCGCTTGCAAAATGTGCTCCCTCCCATATGTCAACATTACTAGCTGCACACCTAGGGGAGGAGGGAGTGGATCTCTCCTCCACATTTGTGCTGGCCTGTATCTGCTGACTGTCCTCACTAAGCTCATCCTCACTGAAAAGCAGAGCAGAGCCGGCAGCAAGCATAAGTTCCCGAGCAGAAGGACCAGCACAAGAAAGAGGCATTTGCAGGACAGGTAAGGGCACATAGGTTATTTCTGGGCCATGCCAAGTAAGTGTCATGCCAGAGGAACCCACCGATTTCTGGCTGTGTGTATCTGTTGTCACTTGTCACAGATCATGTTGAAGAGCAACCATTCCAGTACATCTGGATTTTTAGTGAAAACACAACGCTGGATGACAGTGGCAGCTCTGGCTTGATGCTACAGCTGCTGCTACCACCACCCTTTCTTCTGCTGCTACTGCCCATTCCATTTGAGGGCCCAGGCAACTGTCTGTTGGCAATAATGTACAGAAACTGAATCAGTAATGTTACAGATGAAATATGAATGGTGCAGCATATAGACTACATAAACGTGCCTATATATTACACCGCCTGTTGACAATGAGTCTGATGCACAGTAAGTCTATGTGTAACAGAACAGATTAAGTATAAAAGGTGCAGAAGATGAACTATCTAAATGTGTCTATATATTACACCACCTGCTGATAATGAGTCTGATGCACCGTACATCTATTTATAATTGAACAGATTAACTATTAATGGCACACCAGATGAACTAGTTACACGGGCCTATATATTAGACCGGCTGTTGAGACTAATTCTGATGCACAGTACCTCTATGTATAACTGAACAGATTAAGTATAAATGGCCCAGATGAACTATATAAACATGCCTACATATTACAGCCTATTGATAATGAGACTGATGCACTGGGGCCAGTTCAGCTGCTTAGGGGCCTCGCATGGTAGAGAGCCCTGCACTCACCTGTCTCTTCCAGCCGACATGGAGGAGAGCAGGATCGTTCATTGCATGGGGAGGAAGGTCCTGTGCTGTACTGAAAGGAGATGAGAACTAAAGTACAGCTTAGGACTTTTGATGATGTCATCAATGGGAGAATCCAGAGCAGGAAGGCTATATAGCCGGCACTGCTATAGGGAAATATGAGTTTTTACCACATACTTCCCAACTTTTGAAAAGAAGAAAGAGGGACACTATGTGTGGCACATGCCAAATTTTTCCCGCATTAGTCCACTCCTCTAACTCCACCTAAAACATAACATATACAACTAATCCCACTCAGTCCCCTAAATGCCCCCACACAGTAATTATTCCCCCTTTATTTAACCACACAGTAGTTATGCCCTTATTGTTCTCCTTCACAGATTATGCCCAGCTTTGTGTCCCTCTCAGTAGCGATGCCCATATATGTGCCCCCTCACAGTAGTTTTGTCCAGATATGTACCCCCTTTAGAGCAGTTATGTCTAGATATGTGCCTCCTTCACAGTATTATGCCCAGATATATGTCCCCCTCACAGTAGTTAGGTCCACATATGTGCCCCTCAGAGTAGTTTTGCCCAGATGTGCCCCCTCACAGTAGTTTTTCCCTGATATGTGTCCCCTCACAGTAGCTATGGCCATATATGTGCCCCCTCACAGTAGTTATGTCCTGATATGTGCCGCCTCACAGTAGTTCTGCCCAGATATGTGCCCTCTCACAGTAGTTTTGCCCTGATATGTGTCCCCTCACAGTAGCTATGGCTATATATGTGCCCCCTTACAGTAGTTATGTCCTGATATGTGCCCCCTCACAGTAGTTCTGCCCTGATATGTGCCCCCTCACAGTAGTTCTGCCCAGATATGTGCACGTTCACAGTAGTTTTGCCAAGATATGTGCCTTCACAGTAGTTATGCCCTGATATGTGCCCCCTCACAGTAGTTTTGCCCAGATATGTGCCCCCTCACAGTAGTTTTGCCCAGATATGTGCCCCCTCACAGTAGTTTTGCCCAGATATGTGCCCCCTCACAGTAGTTATGCCTATATATGTGCCCCCTCACAGTAGTTTTGTCCTGATATGTGTTATCCCACAGTAGCTATGGACATATATGTGCCCCTCACAGTACTTATGCCGTGATATGTGCCCCCTCACAGTAATATGCCCAGGTATATGCCCCTTCACAGGAAGTAAAAAGAAAAAACAAACTCTACATACTCACCTCGTCCTTCTGATGTTTCTCCACAGCAGCAGAAGCAGGATACACACAGAGATGCTGCTCTGTGTTGGAGGAGGAGGAGCATAGCTGACTCCCGGCAGTCCCCGCCCCCTGCACAGACCAGCAGTGTGGAGCATCGATAGGGTGGAGGAACGATGAAGCAGGGAGCGGATGGCTCTCTGCTCCATCATTACATGAAACTGTCTTTACGTCCTGTACCGCGGCACAGCCATGGAAATCTGGGACTGTCCCGTCGGATACGGGATGGTTAGGAGGTATGTTACTAAAGATGAGAGAGAGAGAGAGAAAGAGAAAGTGTGTATAGGAGAGCTATATGTATAGTAGTAATGTATATTTGTGTATAGCAGAGCTATGCATGTACCAAAACTGTGTGTCACAAATTTTACAAATAATCTAGCAGAACAAGAATGTGCTTTATTTATTTGGAGGTACATTTAATAAGATGACCACATGCACCATTACTGGCTGTTACAATGGTCAGCAGATGTCACAGTAAAGGTAACAGAAGCTGACCAAAACTATCCCCTCCCCCATGATACACCCTGAAATTACCGAGCTTGACCCTTCCACTCCCATAAAACACCAGTAAACCACATTCCCTGCAAAGATGACCTAGAAAATTTTTTTTTCTGAGTTGTCTTAACTTGGGGTGTGTCTTACAGTCCAGTGCGTCTTATGAAAATTTGCCAGAACAATATCCTGCGTAGTAATCTATAATTTTTAATTTTTGTTTTGTTTTCGACCTCTAATAACTACAATCTATCAAAGCCAAAGTGCCTAATCCACTATATTCTACGAAATAGAGCACTTCCCATTTCGCGAAACAATAAGATAATGTACTCTTCTCTAGTGAGTAACCGGCAAAGCAATTACCCTTGTATGAGCCACATGTTATGCAAACTCGCTAAATGCACCCTCACAGCAGGGTATCCGGTGCCCCCACAATGATGATGCGCCTGTAATGCCCTACAACATTGCAGATCCTCCTTAGTTCCTCCCCACAGAGATATGAATATCCATAAGTGGCCCCTCACAGTATATGCCTCTTTGTGCCCCATTCACAGTAATATCCCCATTTGCTCCTCACAATAATAATACCCTAATACTTATTTCCATTGTGCCCCTTCACCAGAATAATGCCCTCTTGCCCCCTCCATAGTAAAATCCCCATTGTCCCCCTTATGTTAGTAATGCCTCATGTGTAACTAATGCCCATTGTGCCCCTCAGGTAATAATGCCCCTCTGTGCAAACTGTGCCCCCTTCAATAATAATACCCTCTGTCATTGTGCCCCCTACAGAGTAGAAATTCCTTCGTGCCCCCCCTCAAGTGAACTATGTGCCCTTGTCCCCCTCCGAGTAGAACATCCCAATGTGCCCCCTTCACATTTGCAATACCCATTCTCCCCTCCAAGTAATGAACCCCTGTTCCCCTCCACAGTAATGAACCCTCGTCCCCTCCACAGTAAAGAAGACCTCCGTCCCCCTTCCATGGAATGAACACCCTCTGTTGCCCACTCCACAGTAATATGATCCTCTTGCCCCTACACTGAATGAGCCCTCTCTGCCTCCCGCATAGTAATTGAAGCCCTCTGCCCCTCCAGTAATTGAAGGCCCTCTTCTGCCCCCTCCATAGTCATGAAGCCTCGTGCCCCTCTGTATTTTTAAAAAAAAAACAAAAAAAAACAACAGCACCTACTCACCTGTCTGTCCGAAGCTCACAGTACTGTCTATCGCTGCAGAATAGATCGCTCTGCAGCACCATGTGGTGGAGCTTACACAAATTTCCAGGCTGTGGCTCCGCCCACCCCACGGCAGCGCAATCTGGCCAATGCTGAATAGGCCTGTAAGGCAGGAGAAGCCCGCTTCACCATCGAGCCCGCCTGAGAGGACGGAGCGCAGCGAGCAGTTCACGTGAGTGACCGACGACCCATTCCTTTGCAACTCCCAGAATGAGCGTCTCCATCTTATTTGATGACGCGCTCATGCTTCTACACTCCAGCACCCCCTGACAGGCGACACAGCTGCAGCAGGTCCTGACAGCTTGGCAGACCGCTCGCGTCCGGCATTGGAACGCGTCCACCAGCTTGAGGGCCCTTTTAAGATGTCTCTCTTTGAGTGGCTCCAAACGCAGAGGTGCGTATGACACCTCTGCCACTTTCCACAAGAGTACAAGGTCAGGAGCGGTTTACTCATATGTACACAAAGAAAACCAAACACAAACAGTCAGGTAGATGGTTGTTGGGTCAAGCGAAATGGAACGTGGAAAATCCTGGCTTTGCTCTTCTCCCACCCAAGTTTGTGTCGAATTGACTCCAAGCAATTACCAGAC
Organism: Rhinella marina; assembly: GCA_900303285.1. Lineage (NCBI taxonomy): Eukaryota > Metazoa > Chordata > Amphibia > Anura > Bufonidae > Rhinella > Rhinella marina. Next base: position 5,451 of record ONZH01021019.1, on the reverse strand, counting down.
ATGAGAACAGTGGCAGAGAAAAGCGAGAGAAGCATAAGGTTATTCCTATTTTTAGTCTGATTGACGTCGATGGGAGATGAACCCTCCAAGGATCTGCCACTGAGACATATCAATAATAGGGGTTTGAGCATACCTGATTATGTCCGAGAATACGAAAATGCAAACAACCTCAACTAGAGACTTGCACGCAAGATTCAAATATGAAAACGTTATCTCTAGCTGAACTATTCTCAAGTGATGGGGATACACATTGTAAGAAAGTGGTAAATCTTACGTCTGCAATCTACTTTATGCTGGTCTCTGGAACTTATCTAAATCTTATTCTAGGATCGAGGTACAGATGTGGATGTCCAACCTAGTGAGTGGCTGAGGCTTATTGCGTCTTACAGGCATGGTTTAGATTACAAAGTTGCATCGCTCCTTTGGGTCCTAGATAGTGTTGTTGTCCTCAAATAAGAGCATTATTTATGGATTGATAGCGCTTTTTGGGTAATAGGTATCGTGATTATTTATAAAGCGGATTTCTAGATCTTCAATGCTATTTCATCCTCTCCTCTATTTACTGAGGTTGCCCAACATTCAACAATAAGGTGAGATCTGCTAAATTGCTTCTGTAAGGATCCATCTTTGAAACCTCAGTGGACTAAATATCGCCTATAAGATTTTGCTCCACCAGAGATTGGAGACTTAAGAAGAGTGCTTGGTCACATCATTTGTCACCGTATACACTAAACAGCAGTGCGCGCCACAGGATTGTGCTTACAAAAGTCCCAGAAATAACTGTGTGCATATTGGCTATCAGATTTAGCATGTCACGTCCTCCAGATTCCTGTGTCACTGTGTGGTGATCTGCATATATACATGCGTCTAAGAAAAAATGGCGAGTTTGTATTCTGCAGGAGACCACAACTCCCAAGTGCCCAGCTGAAGAGTGAAAACTAGAGAACACAGCTTTCTCCTCGAGCTGCAATCTCTCCAGATTTATACATCGTGACAAGCCGTTATTCTTCTGACTGAGCATCGTATATACTGATTAATTAGATGCCTGGTGAGTTTTGTCTGGGTATCATTTTAAGAGTTGGAATGTCACATTTCATAAGACTTTCAGATGATCCATTTTAGCTGATGCTGCTTACCTATCCCAAGTCATGAGACAGCTAAAGCTCCCCCTCCCTCCCCGTCCCAAGCTGCAGTTTTTGCCTAGTCAGTAGCATCAGGGCGGCCTGCCGGGCACTTGGGGGCATGTTTTCCTGCAGAAAAAAGTCTTTTTCTGAAGGGAATACCACACACACCAGTGCCCAACACAGGTATGTCTGGAACAGTGTCGTCAACTCTGATTAGGGGCCAGCTGCACTTTCCTTGCATAATATAGGTGAAAATGAGGTGACAGGATCCCTCTTAAATAGGGTCTGTCCGGACACTGAGCTATCCCTGCATATAAGACCTGGTCTTAGATGAAATTTAAGACAAAAGAACTTCTTGCGATCCCGTTTTCTCTTGATCCAAAAAGGGAGTTTAAAGTTTTCATGTGTTGCGTCTGTACCTAAGTTGCTTGATATCCCTTATGAGGGTCTGAGCTTCCATATTGTGATGTGAGATAACGTGAGAATATCTGGTTTAGATTTGTATAGTGTTGTTTCAGCCCGTGTAGGAGATCGTTCTGCATTCGCATCTGATATGGAGGACGTACCTAGATAGCACAAAGAATTTTGAAATCAAAGTCTCTATTTGTCATTTTTTCTGGTCAGAGCGGAGGATGCACTTGCAAGATGGACCAGACAATCAATTGACATGACCTATGAAATTGACAGGGGCTACTCCACCAACAGAGATTAAGGCCCATTCCTTGTGCATGGCAGCCTCTTGGCTCAAGGCATTACTTCTATTGATCGGATTTTGTAGAGCTGCAATCTGTTCTTCACCTTCTACTTTCTTTCATCTCTATGGGTTGGACTTGGGACTTTCTGATCTTTCTTTGGGCGGAAAGTTCTGCATGAGGTGGTCCCAACCTAATTTTTCTGTAGTATGTCTGTGGGTGTTGTCATGAGAGAAGGGAAAATGATTTATTACTTTAATTTGATTTCCACGAGCCATGACAGCACCCCATATATCCCCACCCTTTATATATTGGTTGTACATGTATATATATCTATTTTGTTAGGTTCTTGTATGTGCATGGTGGATAGCTTCTGCAATGTATATTTACTAATGATGTCTCAGGCTCCATATCTCGGAAACTACAGGGGGGAGAGGAGTTCCTAAAGTTTTTTATAGGTTTCCTGTCCTTGGAGGCGGATCCTCCCCTCTCCGTGGGTGCTGTCATGGGCTTGAGGCAATCAAATTCCAGTAAGTAGTTATAATTTTTTGCTGATGTAGCCATACAAGAGCTTTCTTGCAGGACAAATGGTTATTTTTTTAGTTATTTGTCATTTCTTTAACTTTTTTTTCCTACTAGGGACACCAATTTATAATGCACTGGTATACCTTCTATAACAGTGCATTATAGCCTATCTAATAGACATGCAGTAATGGCAAGTCCTGAGTTAAGCTGTCAGCTGCCAATGCTCAATCGTTAAACTCCCACCCAGCAGTTGGCACTTGAGTTCAGCAGCTGGCACGCTGACAGACATTACTCAATGTCGGAGCCCAGAACCGCAGCTGTTGCGCGTGGCTTCCTCTTCCACTCAGTCCTGATTCCTGTTCGGCTGTCTAGTGAAAATGGCGAGATAAACTCCCACCGCGGTCTTAAGACTGTCCCCCCTGACTGTGCTGTGCCGTATCTCCTCCCCTCACACATGCTGACATGTTATGTGGAGAAGGTATGAGCAGGCAGTGGTAAACTGTGGCTGAAATTACACTGCCATGCTGGTCAGTCCTTGTCTGCATGGAGATGGGCTATAATTACTTTTCTGGGCTTCCTTAAGAATTGAAGACTAGAATGTGAGTGAAGCTGGCTGTGGATAATAGTAAGTGGCGATAACAGTAGGCCCCCCTTTTTAATCCTTTAGCTACCAGCGGCGTACATGTACGGGGCTGGAGCAAAGTGCAAACATGGCGCCCACTCGCACGTGCAGCAGGCATCATTTCAAACAGCAGAGACCTTCTGCTCGCGCTGCTGGGCTTCTTACCGGCATCCTTTGCCGCCAATGAGGATGCTGGTAATTAAATTTAATGTGTTGGGTCTCTCTCTGAAGAGAAATGAACACTTCTGTACAAATAATGAATCTAAGGCTCCTTTCACACGGGCGAGATTTCCACGCGGGTGCAATGTGTGATGCAAACGCATTGCACCTGCACTGAATCCTGACTCATTAATTTCAATGGGTCTTTTCACATGAGCGTTTTTTTTTCACGCATCAGTTCGCTGTTGCGTGAAAATCGCAGCATGTTCTATATTCTGCGTTTTTCACGCAGCCCTGGCCCCCATTGAAGTGAATGGGTCTGTGTGAATCACGCACTGCATCCACACACAAGTGCGGATGCAATGCGTGATTCACTGATGGTTGCTAAGAGATGTTGTTTGTAAACATTCAGTTTTTATCACACGCGTGAAAAATGCATCAAAACACTTCGCACCCGCGCGGAAAAAACTGAACGAACGTACGCAATCGCAGTCAAAACTGACTGCGATTGCGTGTGGATTGGTGCGGATGCATGCGGATTTTCCGGAACGCACCCTGAACACATCCGGACTGAATCCGTGACGCTCGTGTGAAAGAGGCCTAGAAGACTCATGATTGTTCAGAATTTTTTTTAAAATTAATTTTTGTAGGCTCAAATACGAGATTCCAAAATCATAAAAAAAAATATGAAAAAATTAAAAAAATATAAAAGCTGAAATCACCCCCTTTTTGTAGAATAAAAATAAATAAATACATAATAAAAAAATATAAACATCATGGGCATCACCATGACTGAAACGCAAGTACCATTAAAATATAAAAATGTTCCAATTTTTCCAATACGGCGAATGGCGTAACGGAAAAAAGGGTCAAAATGGGCAATATGCCATTTTTCATCGCTTCTACCCAAAAAATGTAATAAAATGTGATCAAAACGTCACACACACACTCTGCAAAATAGTATCAATGAAAACTAAAGATTGTCCTGCAAAAAATGAGGCCCCACACAGCGCTCAGTAGATATAACTATAAAAAAAAGTTATGGGAGTCAGAATATGGTGATGTAAAAAAAAATGTTTTTTTCAAAGTTTAAATTTATTTTTATACAATATTAGACATAAAAAAACCCTATACATATCTGGTATCATTGTAATTTTACTGACTCAGAGAATGAAAGGCACAGGTCAGTACGGTGGAGAAACAGTGGAAAAATTAAAATGGAAAAACAAAAAAAACCTCCTGTATCTTAAGGGTTAAAATCTGGTCTTGGCCCCTGATGGCATTACCACTAGTACTGCTATGATGTCGGCAGGGGCGTAGCTAACGGCTCATGGGCCCTGGTGCAAGAGTTCAACTTGAGCCCCCTTCCCTCAGTGCTTTGTGTGTCATCTTATGCAGCAGAAGGGTCTTTGGGCCCCTTCAGGCTCCTGGGCCCTGTAGCAACTGCACCCCCTATAGCTACGCCCCCTGGATGGCGGCACACCACTGGCACCCTGCAATTGCATTCACAGGGCCCCGTTGGTGATGGGGAGCTACTTGTATAACTGCCTAGATGCCTCAGTTGACTGCAGCCTCTAAGGGGTTAAGCAGCTGGCAGTGGAGTTCTCTCCAACGTTGGCTTTTCCAGTAGGAGCCTTCCTACAGTCATTGCCAGGCTCCTGCTGTGATCAGAACCTGGATAAGGGCTCTAGGGTTAATGGTGCAGGCAGCAGTGGCACATTATTACAGCGCTCCAGGCAAAACATTAGCATTTTTTTTAAAAATGCATTGTTGGGCTCTAAAAAAGGTAAAGTAGTCCTGGACGGGACTACAACAGTGTGGGCGTGTACTGCTTGCATTGTGAGATTTGGTCCCAAGATCTTGCTATGTGACCAGGCCTCACCAGCCGCAATCAACTCCACACGCCGGCTATGGCTGGAGAATCGGCGCTGGCTGAGTTTATCTCTATTTCATGTGTGGTAGGCGGGTGACAGAGCTGCTTCCTAGAAGCCCTTAAAGGCTATTCCGCCCAGAGGCAATTGCCATCTATTTTCTGTGTGGGTGTTGGACTGCACTCGCCTACCTTCATCAGCCCGATAGATGTTAAATGGAGGAGCAGGTTATGGTCTTGGACTGGGTTCTGGCAGTTGCCATGCTTCGCCACCCCCCCATCCAGTGTATAGGTTGTCCCTCTAAGAACTTATCACCTATGAACAGGGTCCCTGGGTGAATGAAGTGAAAACTATGCAGTCCTATAGAAAATGAGCGGCACAGCAGCATGTGATACTTACTCCATTCACTACAAGACCTTGTAGGTGGGGGTTTCACCGATGTGTCCCTGTGCAGTCTG
>ONZH01021018.1:0-18641 GCA_900303285.1 Rhinella marina | reverse complement strand
GTCTTTTGAACAGAACACTAGCCCTGCCTAGCCAAATCTTATCCCAAAAGTATAGGTCCCTCCTTGCTCAAATGTTATACTGCAGACACAGCTGAGGAACTGTGGCCTAAATTAACGGTAGAAAAAATAGCAACGGATATCAGGTATATAGACTACAGAACGGTTCTAATGCACACTCTGTGCATGTGGTATTATAGTCAGGCACACTTGCGTTCTTTTTGCCCCCCCCCAAAAAAAATGCAGCCAGATATAACAATAGACTTTTGTGTCTTTTGAACAAAACCACTAGCCCTACCTAGCCAAATCCTATCCCTACAGGTCCCTCCTTGCGCAAATGTTATACAGCAGACGCAGCTGAGGAACTGCGGCCTTAATTAACGGTAGAAAAAATAGCAACAGATGTCAGGTATATAGACTATCCCTGCCTAGCGTTCTTCTGTCCCTACTCTGTCCCTGCTTGCAGCAGCTCTCCCTGCTCGTTATGATCCGGTCACATGTCACCGGGTGCTTTATAGCACCCGATGACGTGTTCCCGGCCAGCCAATCAGTGTAATGCCAGTAGCTAACATGGTTACTGGCATTACAGTGAATGCCAGTAACGCTATTCGGCCGAACATGTTCGCTCATCACTATCTATTACCTCTACCAAATGCTGTTAAGTACAATAAGTATATAAATAGTATTGCCACCAACAAATCCAGATCAGAAATGTGTATGTTCTTACTCACACCTCAAAACTTGAGGGGACTCTATTCTGGGGAACATGGGTGAGTACTAACATATAAATTCTCAGAGATTAGACAAAATGTCTACTTTCTTCCAAAAACAGAACTACAGTTGTCCACAGGTTGTGTGTGGTATTGCACCTCAGCCCTATTCACTTAAATGGAACTGAGCTGCAATACTAGAAACAACTCATGGATTGGTGTGAAGCTGATGGTATAAAGCAGCCATGTATTTCCAATCGGAGACAACCCCTATAATATCGCTTGCAAGTAACATAGTAACATAGTAATATAGTTTGTAAGGCCGAAAAAAGACATCTGTCCATCCAGTTCGGCCTGTTTTCCTACAAGTTGATCCAGAGGAAGGCAAAAAAAACCCCAGTGAGGTAGAAGCCAATTTTCCTCACTTTAGGGGGAAAAATCTTTCTGGGTACTGTAGTCCACCCATTCCAGTTATTACTTTAGTTGCCCTCCTCTGAACCCTCTCCAGCTCTGCTATGTCTGCTTTGTTCACAGGAGCCCAGAACTGTACACAGTACTCCATGTGTGGTCTGACTAGTGATTTGTAAAGTGGCAGGATTATGTTCTCATCACAGGCATCTATGCCCCTTTTGATGCAACACATTATCTTATTGGCCTTGGCAGCAGCTGTCTGGCACTGGCTTCTACACCTTAGTTTACTGTTCACTAAAATTCCTAGGTCCTTTTCCATGTCAGAGTTACCCAGTGCTTTACCATTTAGTATGTACTGGTGACTTGCATTATTTCTTCCCATATGCATAACCTTACATTTGTCAGTGTTAAACCTCATCTGCCACTTTTCTGACCAAGCCTCCAGTCTATCCAGATCCTGCTGTAGCAGTGCACTGTCCTCCTCTGTGTCAATTACTTTACACAGTTTAGTGTCATCTGCAAAAATTGATATTTTACTATGCAAACCTTCTACAATATCATTAATAAATATATTGAAGAGAATAGGACCCAATACAGACCCCTGTGGTACCCCACTAGTGACAGTGACCCAATCTGAGTATCTACCATTAATAACCACCCTCTGTTTTCTATCACTGAGCCAGTTACTTACCCACATACAGACATTTTCTCCCAGGCCAAGCATTCTCATTTTGTATACTAAACTTTTATGTGATACCGTGTCAAACGCTTTGGAGAAGTCCAAATATAGTCCATTGAGTCGCCGCGGTCAAGTCTAGAACTTACCTCCTCATAGAAACTGATTAAATTGGTTTGACATGACCGATCCCTCATGAAGCCATGCTGATATGGAGTTATTTGCTTATTTTCATTGAGGTACTCCAAGATAGCATCTCTCAGAAAACCTTCAAACAGTTTACCCACAACAAAAGTTAAACTTACCGGCCTATAGTTTCCGGGCTCTGTTTTTGGACCCTTTTTGAATATTGGCACCACATTTGCTATGCGCCAATCCTGTGGAACACTCCCTGTCAGTATAGAGTCCTTAAATATCAGAAATAAGGGTCTGTCGATGACATAACTTAATTCTCTTAGGATACGGGGGTGTACGCCATCCGGTCCTGGTGATTTGTCTATTTTAATGTTTTTAAGACGTTGCTGTACCTCTTCCTGGGTCAGAGAGGACACTTTTAAAGGGGAATTTACTTTTATACTCTGTATTTCATCTGACAGTTTATTTTCCTCAGTGAATACAGTGGAGAAAAAGATATTTAGTAGCTTCGCTTTCTCCTCATCGCTCTCTGCAACTCCCCCCTCATTACTCTGTAAGGGGCCGACACCTTCAGGTTTATACTTTTTAGTATTTATATAATTGAAGAACATTTTAGGGTTAGTTTTACTCTCTTTGGCGATTAATCTCTCGGTCTCTAGTTTGGCTGCTTTTATTTGTCTTTTACATATTCTATTTTTTTCCTTATAGTTTTTCAATGCTTCCTCGCTCTCCTCCTGTTTTAGTGATTTAAATGTTTTCTGTTTGTCATTCATTGCTTTCTTTACAGCTCTATTTATCCACATTGGTTTTTTCTTGTTCCTTAACCTTTTATTCCCATAAGGTATGTACCTCTCACAATTAGATATTAGGATGCTTTTACAAATCTCCCATTTTGTGGCTGTATTTTTATTTTTGAGGACTTTGTCCCAGTTAGTTAGGCCTATGGCCTCTCTTAGTTGGCTAAATTTAGCTTTTTTGAAGTTTGGTATTTTTGTTCCTCCCTGAAGAAACACTCTTTTGAATGACAGTTGGAATGTTATTATGTTATGGTCACTGTCTCCCAGGTGTCCCCCAACCTGCACATCTGTTATTCTGTCAGGTCCATTAGTTAATACTAAGTCCAGTATGGCCGTCCCTCTAGTCGGGTCCTGAACCAGTTGGGAAAGGTAATTGTCTTTGGTTATTGCCAAGAACCTGTTTCCTTTATGAGATATACAGGTTTCAGTTTCCCAGTCTATATCTGGGTAGTTGAAGTCCCCCATAATAACAACCTCATTATGATTTGCCGCCTCATCTATTTCGTTTAGAAGTAGATTTTCTGTGGTCTCTGATATATTGGGTGGTTTGTAATAAACCCCTATTAGTATTTTATTATTGTTTTTGGCTCCATTTATTTCTATCCACAGTGACTCCACATCTTCATGTCCCTCACTAATATCTTCCCGCAGTGTGGGCTTTAGACAGGACTTTACATAAAGGCAGACCCCTCCCCCTCTCCAGTTTTGACGATCCTTTCTAAAAAGATTGTAACCCTGTACGTTAACTGCCCAATCATAGCTATCATCCAGCCATGTCTCAGTTACTCCCACTATGTCATAGTTCTCCTCACACATCACTAATTCCAGTTCACCAGTTTTATTAGCTAGGCTTCTGGCATTAGTGTACATACAATTAAGAGGTTGATGTATATTTCTTACCCTACACCTTTCCTTCTGATCTGTTCTAGTTCCTCCTTCCATTCCTCCCCCAGTTCTATTACCTTGCCCCAGGTCTCTATCTGCACTATCTTCCCCATCTATAATGTAGTTACCCTCCCCCCTAGTTCCTAGTAAGTAGAGACAAATTACTTCCTACTTCCTTCCAATTTACAATAAATCCCTGGATTAACCCCTTCCCGACATCTGCTCTAATAGTATAACTGATGTTGTGTTCTTAAAGGTGGCGCCTGCTTTGGAGCAGATTGAGAACCATAGCAACAGGGCGCTCGCAGTTTCACAAAGCAGACACCCAGAGAAAATGTCCACAATGTGTGGTGATTCCTATACCGCACATTTAACCCCTCAGAAGCCATGGTCAAATGTGACCACGGTATCTGAGAGGCAGAAAACTCAGAAGCTCATGCTTGCCAGGTAGGAATGCCTTTCCTGGGCAGAGATTGGCTAATGGGTTCTATAGAAGTAATAAGACAGAGCATGTACTAAGCTTCTAGGCTTATTACTTGTATATTACAATTCAGGCCAGCAAGTGGCAGCACTGAATTATAATATATCAATTTTTGTGTAGGGTAATGGATAAAATTCCATTACCCGATACAAATTGCAGTCTACTGATTGTACGTTTGTGGTCCATTTGGGGACTTAAAAAATAAGTTTTAAAAAAAGCTTTAAACCTATTAAAAATAAAAAAAAATCAAATCACTCAAAAATCTAAATAAATAATAAAAAATAAACATCATACACATTGCCGTGTTCGAAAATGCGCATACTATTAAAATATAAAGATGTATCCAATATGGTGAATTATATGATGGAAAAAAAACGTCCAACTCGTCATTTTTCTATCACTTTATCTCCCCTCAAAAAATTGAATAAAAATTGATAAAAAAAGGCATACAAAATGGTATCAATGAAATCTACAGATTCTCCAGCAAAAAAAATAGCCTTCAAACAGCTCTGTAGACATAACTAAAAAAAATCTATGCAGGTGGTCAGAATATAGCAATTAGGATAAGCAAAGGAAGCTTCGGATCCAAGATTCCAAGTCACTTTACTCCAAAGTTCATTTTAATGCTGTACAGAGATCCGTCTCCATTGAGAATTAAAATGTATGTGCTCTGGCAGGCAAAGCGAGTTATCATTGAAGTCTTGCAGGACTTTGGTGCATAACTTCTGGGGGAAGTGGGAGGAAAAAGCGAAAAATATGGTAAGTGTTTTCATTTTCTTAATTCCAGGAGCACCCCTTTTAATCATGTAACCATAATTTATAATATTACTGTCAACAAAAACATCCATTTTTGAAAGTTCACTTGTTACAGTCATGAGTTAAATAGATCTCTGTACTGACCTGTGATTATATATATATATATATATATATATATATATATATATATATATATATATACTGTACAGTACAGACCAAAAGTTTGGACATACCTCATTCAAAACGTTTTCTGTATTTTCATGACTATGAAAATTGTAGATTCACACTGAGGGCATCAAAACTATGAATTAACACATGTGGAATTATATACTTAACAAAAAAGTGTGAAACAACTGAAAATATGTCTTATATTCTAGGTTCTTCAAAGTAGCCACCTTTTGCTTTGATTACTGCCTTACACACTCTTTGCATTCTCTTGATGAGCTTCAAGAGGTAGTCACCTGAAATGGTTTTCATTTCACAGGTGTGCCCTGTCAGGTTTAATAAGTGGGATTTCTTGCCTTATAAATGGGGTTGGGACATGAGTTGTGTTAGGCAGAAGTCAGCTGGATACATAGCTGATAGTCCTACTGAATAGACTGTTAGAATTTGTATTATGGCAAGAAAAAAGCAGCTAAGTAAAGAAAAATGAGTGGCAGTTATTACTTTAAGAAATGAAGGTCAGTCAGTCTGAAAAATTGGGAAAACTTTAAAAGTGTCCCCAAGTGCAGTAGCAAAAACCATCAAGCGCTACGAAGAAACTGGCTCACATGAGGACCGCCCCAGGAAAGGAAGACCAAGAGTCACCTCTGCTGTGGAGGATAAGTTCATCCGAGTCACCAGCCTCAGAAATCGCAGGTTAATAGCAGCTCAGATTAGAGACCAGGTCAATGCCACACAGAGTTCTAGCAGCAGACACATCTCTACAACAACTGTTAAGAGGAGACTGTGTGCAGCAGGCCTTCATGGTAAAATAGCTGCTTGAAAACCATTGCTAAGGACAGGCAACAAGCAGAAGAGACTTGTTTGGGCTAAAGAACACAAGGAATGGACATTAGACCAGTGGAAATCTGTGCTTTGGTCTGATGAGTCCAAATTTGAGATCTTTGGTTCCAACCACCGTGTCTTTGTGCGACGCAGAAAAGGTGAACTGATGGACTCTACATGCCTGGTTCCCACCGTGAAGCATGGAGGAAGAGGTGTGATGGTGTGGGAGTGCTTTGCTGGTGACACTGTTGGGGATTTATTCAAAATTGAAAGCATACTGAACCAGCATGGCTACCACAGCATCTTGCAGCGGCATGCTATTCCATCCGGTTTGCGTTTAGTTGGACCATCATTTATTTATCAACAGGGCAATGACCCCAAACACACCTCCAGGCTGTGTAAGGGCTATTTGACCAAGAAGGAGAGTGATGGGGTTCTACGCCAGATGACCTGGCCTCCACAGTCACCAAACCTGAACCCAATCGAGATGGTTTGGGATGAGCTGGACCGCAGAGTGAAGACAAAAGGGCCAACAAGTGCTAAGTCTCTGGGAACTCCTTCAAGACTGTTTCAGTTGTTTCACACTTTTTTGTTAAGTATATAATTCCACCTGTGTTAATTCATAGTTTTGATGCCTTCAGTGTGAATCTACAATTTTCATAGTCATGAAAATACAGAAAACTCTTTGAATGAGAAGGTGTGTCCAAACTTTTGGTCTGAACTGTATATATATATATATATATATATATAGTTATTAGGACACCACTTCTTAGTTATTGTTTCTTTGAAACAAAAAAAATGTAATTTTGATAATCATTCCAGGTACTACTGACCAGCTATTCCATCTACTCATCTTTAACCCTTTAACTCCCAGAGGTTTTTTGTTTTTGTGTTTTCGTTTTGCGCTCCCTGCCTTCACACATCCATAACTTTTTTATTTTTCTGTTCACATAGCTGTATGAGGGCTTGTTTTTTTAGGGACAAGTTGTACTTTCCAATTCCACCATTTATTATTGCATATGATGTAGTGGGTAGCAGGAAAAAAAATCCAAATCCGGTGAAATTGCAAAGAAAAACTCACTTATGCCACAGTTTTACTTTGTTTTTTTTTACGGCGTTAGATGTGCAGTTAAACTGACCAGTTACTTTCATTCTAAAGGTCAGTATGAATCCGACAATATCTAATATGTATAGTTTTTCTTGCGTTTTGATTTGTTTTTTTGTCGCCATATTTTGACCCTTATAACTTTTTGGTATTTATGTGTACGATGCTGTATGAGAGCTCATTTTTTGTGGGGTGATATTAACTCTTCATTTATACCATTCTAGGGTGTGTGTGACTTTTTGATCACTTTTTATTCATTTTTTTTAAAGCGACAAAAAAACGCGAATCGGCCATTTTGACGTTTTTTTCTGTTTCACTGTTTTTCGTATGGGAAATAAATTTTTATATTTTTATAATATCTGCGTTTTCGCACATGGTTATACCCATGATGTGTATTTTTAAATTTTTTTACTACTTTTATTTTTATTTTGTGGAAAGGGGGTGATTTGAATTTTTCTGTTAAACTTTATTTAATTTTTTTTTTACATTTTTTTTATAGTTCTCATAGGGAACTATAACAAGCAATCATCTGATTGCTCATATCATAGACTCCAATGCACTTGGAGTCTATGATGATTTTAATAGTTTCCTATGGAGCCCTATGACACACAAGGGCTCCATAGTAAATACTATGCAGCAGCCTCCTGCCATTCACAAAGGCGGGGGCTGCTGCATAAACGCTCCGGCTCCTCCAATCGCCACACGGGGAGCCGGAGCGCACTTCTAGTGTTTGCCGCGCTTGGATGCCGTGGTCAGGATTGACCACAGCATCCGAGGGGTTAAATGTCCGTGATCGGCATTACTGCCGTAGTTGTAGTAATCAGCAGTCCACCCGCGGCCATGAGGCCTGCTCTGCTCAGGAGCGGGCGCCATTTTTAAACAAGCGCCCAGTGCCGTACTATTACAGCACTGGGCGAGAAGGGGTTAAACCCACTCCAGCTCTTTTATGTCTTAGTTCCTTCTACCTGACAAAAGCATCGCTATTTATTACATTGTTTTTATCAACTTAATTTAGTAATTGTTTTCTTTTTTACAAACTGTGTCTGCTGAGTATATTGTATCATACTGTACCTAGATGTACTAAAATTCTGGTACTAGATGTACAGCTTGAGAATGTGGACTGTTACAAGAAACATTCTTTGTATGTCATCTGATTTACTTTGTGATCCTATAAATGTCCATTTTTCAATATCTGAGAGATGTTATTCCGTTTCTGATGTAGTTTCAAATGTCACATCAGGACACAAACAGAACCTCCCTTCTGGGAAATATTTTGCTTACGGCATTTTATACCAGCTATAAATCCTTCCTTAAATGCATCTTCAGCTGAGTGAGTTATGTGCTTTCTTAATCTATATTACTTAACCGAAACTAGTATTAAAGTAGCATTTCATTAAGAGATTGTATTACCACTCTAAAATATTGTGCTGCAGAGCTGCTAAATACTAAGTATGATGCAGTAACAAATGTGCAGATATTTATTTGTTTGCTGAAAATGGATCCTTTCTTTACCCCTCCTCTCTATATGATGTGATGCAGTATGGTTAAAAAGTTAGTGAACCAGCAGAAGCATCTGAAATCAGTGTCCAAACGTCATCTGATTAATGAAGGCGAGAACAATACAATAAAGAACTTTTTTTTTTAATTCAGTGCAAATATTTGTGTTATATAAAAAAACAACAACATCAGGTTAAACTTTGTACAGTACTTTCATGCAGTTTGTCAACCTCTGGTAGTATGTATGTATGTAATTATTATAAAAGGTTAAAGGTGTTAATGTTCAAAGTTTATATGCTGTAATACAAATTGGATGTTATCAAAAGAAGTAACACAACAAGGGCACAAAAACAATAACAGAATTTATGCAGAACAAAAATGCATATCTTTTAAGAGATCTCTGTGTCTTCATTTATATTCCAAGTTGCTCCTTACAAATACATGCTCATTTCAGGTGGGAGTATATGTGTGTGAGAGTGTATATGGGGAGAGAACAGTAAGCCGGTCACCTCTGGTTGGCGGCTTATTTCCCAGAAGGAAAGTTGGATCAGGTGTTGAAATTGAATGCACCAGCTCCTTCTATCCTTAACATCTGAAGAAGGAGATTTTTGGTCAGTCCCACCTAAAACAAGTTTTAGGCCGACAATAGCCTAATGTGTATGAGATACACCCAGGACTTACAGTAGAGATGAATTGCATGAAAACCAAACGGTCAAAAAAATAATAAGAACCATATATCAACAAAGCAACGTAGCTAATATACAGAAGTTGGAACTCACCAATAGATAAGAAGAATGGAATTATAATGGTAAGCAGAAGATGACATAAATGAATGAAGGAATGACAGATTACCAAGATGGCAGTCAGGTAATGAGGCGGATGGTTACAGATAACCAAATATATCAAACAGATATAGGCCTGCATTTTGAACTCCTACAGTCTATTCTGGTGGAGGAACAGCCTACCACAGTTCACTATATATGGTGTAGCCAGAAACCACTGTGTGCCACTGGATCCCCATTCGCTATAACGAGGTCCGGCAGATATCCGACCATTCCTGTTATATATGCTAGATTTCAGCTGGAAAAATGCTGCATGTTGTATCTTTTGTTTGACCGAAATCAGACATATAAACGAGCTGAGCTAAACATGATGGTTTACGCGTTAAGTAAGAAATGATACAAAAAGGTTAACTAACTATTCCAATGTATTTCAATTGCTTTTGTCAAAAGATGACATAACACTGTGATATGAGTTATCAGAGTAAATTTTAGCTTGGCTACATCTGTATATGCTGGATACAGTGACCAGAACATAGTACCAGAGTTCACACAGCAGATATGAATTAGGCCTAACTTACTCTGACTCCTGAAACTCTATCCTTGAACACTCACCCTGAAAACAAACACCTATGACCTTCATTGTCCACGAAGGTATACCTATTGAAATACCCTAATCTGAAATACTGACCCTAATATGAACAAAAGGAGGGTGATAGGAGACAGAGACAGAAAAAAACAAACTGGTCAGAGCTGAATTGGATTCAGAGCAAACAGATTTAAATGGCAAGGACACAATACAAACTTCAAAACTAGACAAGAATAAACCCAATAACCAATCTACACAGATAGGAAAAAACTATAGCAGAACTACATACCAGATACAAAGATATTTTGGGTATGAATACACAGATGTGCTGGATACAAATGTTATCACTGGCAATATTACAACAATGATCAAACATATTGAAAGAAAGGCTATCCAATCAGAAATTCTCTTCCAAATGAGACTGGCTTGCAGTAGTGACCAGCTTACCACTGTAATGGATCAGCGATGAAACAATTGCATAGTAACTGCCCTAAACAAACTAATAGACATGAGAAGACAGCACAAGAGACAAAAACCTACTTCTTGTAACACATACATTTCTAGTGGAATAGCTAAAAAGCAATACCCCTCAGTTAACTTCCTCAAATACAGTCAAAATAAGTACAATCTTTGTTTAAAAATGTTAATAAAGATTACTGAGCTTGATCATCTGGGTTTAACTTT
Source organism: Rhinella marina (assembly GCA_900303285.1). NCBI lineage: Eukaryota > Metazoa > Chordata > Amphibia > Anura > Bufonidae > Rhinella > Rhinella marina. The sequence continues at coordinate 8,152 of ONZH01021018.1, read as the reverse complement.
TTGGAAATTTGAAAAAAATAAAAGGAGCTTCTGTCCATGGACTAGATAAATTGTACTTGGGTGTATAATTTCATGAGATAAAGAAATGTGGGAACATTCTACCAAGATGAAGTTTTTTTCACTTCTAGAAAATAATCAGCACAGTTTGCTATGATGATGGAAGGCCTTGTTCATTTGTGTATTTATGGTAATTTCAATCTATGTTGGAAATATGGCAATATACACAAACTTTTCACATAGAACTGATATAAGTATCCATCATTCAAATGCGATCATCATAATTAAACATGAGTGAAATTATGAAAACCTCGATTTGCTGCTTTGCCAAATTTCACAAAGAAATTTGCTTTGTGAAGAATTAGTGCATCACAAAGTGCAGTAATTTAATCTTTGTAAGTTTAATCTTTGTAAGTAGTGTGCGCAATGACGGGGAACGACGATTGTGCCGCCCCATGTTATTGAACGCCTCAGATACCGTGTTCATCGCTGATCGCACAAGATTTCGTACAGGATCAAAATGGCTGCGGCTCAGGTTTTTCTTTTTTACGCCATTTCAGGGAAAATTGATTGAAAGTTGGCTTTGCGGCAAATCAAATTTTCCCTGAAATTCAGATCAAAGTCCACGTGGATACTTTGATTCATAATTTTCATCTATGAAGGGCAAATATGCAAAAAGGCACTATCCATTGATGTTGGACCTTTTTCAGATCGTCTTGCAATTTTATACCTATAGCTCTGCAAAGAGGTTTCTCCCAGGGAAAGAGAAACATCTTGCTTCTGGAAGTGGCGCCCTATGACTCAAAGTCTGACATTTTAACAAACCATGAAACATGATAAGAGAAAATAGCCAAGCTAAATATGTGGACTTTGACTCATAGGGAACAAATTCCAGAAGGTGGGACTAGTGTGATGGTGTTAATTCCTGTGGAGATACATTTTTGCATATTTTTAACAAGTCTCCATATCATGGAGTACTGCTTAAAAGTCTCTATATACAGCTGGTCTCTATAAGGGGCCGTTCAGACGGCCATGGTATTGCGGATCCGCAAAAATGTGCACCCCACCGTGTACCCCGCCGTGCAACCCCTTTGAAAATGCCTATTCTTGTCCGCTATTGCGGACAAAAATAGGACATGTTCTATATTTTCTTGCGGAGCTGCAGAATGGAGCCACGGCTCGGCAAGATCCCATGCCCGCCATTGAAGTGAACGGGTCCACGCCTATTACGCAATTTTGCGGAATAGGTGCAGACTAGAGATGAGCGAGTACTAAAATGCTCGGGTGCTCGTTATTCGAGTCGAATTTTTCCCGATGCTCAAGTGCTCGTTTCGAATAACGAACCCCATTGAAGTCAATGGGAGACTCGAGCATTTTTGCAGGGGACCAAGGCTCTGCCTAGGGAAGGCTGGGTGAAAACCTGGAAACCTCAGAAAATGATGGAAACACCACGGAAATGGACAGGAAACAGCAGGGGCAGCATGCATGGATGCCTCTGAGGCTGCTTAATCCTACCATTACCCCAAATTCTCAGGCAACAGCCTGGTGGTTAACCTCATGGCAATTGTGCTCACCCAGACCAAGAAAGGCGAGGCAAATACCCATCACATGTAAGGGAAGCACCCAACTAGGTGCAACGAAGGTCCATCACCGCCTGCAGGTGACACCACTGCTTATGCTGGCACTGCAGCTGACATCAAGTTTAGTATCTGTTCTTATCAGTTGCTGTGGCTGTTGGTGGTAAAGTGGTGAGCATAGCTGCTTCCCAAGCAATTGACCCGGGTTTGATTCCCGTCTATCGCAGGAGGCAATTAAAAGAAGATCTAAAAAAAAATCAGTACAATATCTAATACGTCCCCTACCCGGGTAAATTGTTTGGAGAGAGGGCCTGTAGGTGGGGGGAAGGAGGTTTCGCTGGAAGAGCCAGAGGAGTGCCCCCTGGGCTAACGTGTGTGGTGGTGACAACAGCCGGAAAGGATTTTGAAAAACTGTAGCATCAAGCGGTTTGGTATCGATTCTTCTCAGTTTAATACCGTATACGTCCCCTATCTTGGGACCATATATTTCATGGATTTTTCGACCACGGAAAACGGAAAAAGAGCTTGCTCTGGCCAGGGGAGTGTCTTTTCTACTGCAGCTAAGGGGACGTGTCCATGCTCTGCCTATCACAGGTCAGGAGGCAATTCAAAGAAGAAAAACAAAAAACATCAGTACAATATCTAATACGTCCCCTATCCGGGTAAATTGTTTGGAGAGAGGGCCTGTAGGTGGGGGGAAGGAGGTTTCGCTGGAAGAGCCAGAGGAGTGCCCCCTGGGCTAGCGTGTGTGGTCGTGACAACAGCCAGAATGGATTTTGAAAAACTGTTGCATCAACCGGTATGGTATCGATTCTTCTCAGTTTAATACCGTATACGTCCCCTATCTTGGGACCTTATATTTCATGAATTTTTCGACCACGGAAAACGGAAAAAGAGCTTGCTCTGGCCAGGGGAGTATCTTTCCCACTGCAGCTAAGGGGACGTGTCCATGCTCTGCCTATCACAGGTCAGGAGGCAATTAAAAGAAGAACAAAAAAAAAACATCAGTACAATATCTAATACGTCCCCTATCCGGGTAAATTGTTTGGAGAGAGGGCCTGTAGGTGGGGGGTCAGGCTGGGGGGAAGGAGGTTTCAGTGGAAGAGCCAGAGGAGTACCCCCTGGGCTAGCGTGTGTGGTGGTGATAACAGCCGGATGGATTTAGAATGACGACGCAGGACCCCAACTTAAAAATTTAGCATCAATTGGTACAGTCGTAAATTATGAGATTGATCAAGTGTGGTATGTCTTCTATGTATACTACTCAGTTTAATACCGTATATGGCAGCTATCTGGAAAAATAGTTTGGAGAGAGAGAAAGATAGGACAAAGACGTAAATTCTTTGGAGAGAGGGCCTGTAGGTGGGGGGCAGGCTGGGGGGAAGGAGGTTGAGCTGGAAGAGCCAGAGGAGTGCCCCCTGGGCTAGCGTGTGTGGTGGTGACAACAGCCGGATGGAGTTAGAATGACGACGCAGGACCCCAACTTAAAAATTTAGGATCAACCGGTACAATTGTCAATTATGAGCTCGATCAAGTGTGGCATGACTTTTAAATGAATATTGCATGTGGTCACGTACTCCCTGGAACCCCATAGTCATCCCTTCCCTGATGTGCTAGCCCAGAACATTCTCTGCCCCAATTCGCAAGACCTTTTGCTTTTTCCGTGTGCTGACAGTGGGGATTTACCAGTGTTGTCTGAGGAGGTGGTGGACAATGGCGAGACACAGGTGTCGGGGGTGAGGTAGTTGTATGGGAAGCAAGTTACAGTGGGGACTCCTTGGGGGGACTTTCTCATGATGGGACAGATTCAACTTGGGTGGTTCAGGCACAGGAACAGATCAATTTTTTTTGTGTTTATTTAACTTTTATTTATCAAAAATAATCAAAGATATTTATTCGTTATCTTCTCTGCGCAGTCTGGCGTTTGGGTTCGTCACTTTGATGGCGAGCTGTGCCGCTCTCTCCACAATGGTCTTTAGGTTCTTAGATGGAGACGTTGTCGGCGATTTCAGCACAGAAGGACTTGTTGCTCATTAACAGAACCTCGACCTCCTTGACATTGTGGACCAGGAATTTGCGGGTGGACCAGGAATTTGCGGAACCCTGTTGGCAGCATGTGTTTGGTCTTCTACTTGCTACCGTATCCAATGTTGGGCAATATAGATACGCAGGTAATATTATTTTTCACACCTATCCCAAAAATAATAATTTACGCAGTTTGCGCAAATAAAACTGGAAACTGGAATTGGAGAGAGGGCCTGTATGTGGACCTCCGGAAAAATTGTTTGGAGAGAGGGCCTGTAGGTGGACCTCGGGAAAAATTGTTTGGAGAGAGGGCCTGTAGGTGGACCTCCGGAAAAATTGTTTGGACAGAGGGCCTGTAGGTGGACCTCCGGAAAAATTATTTGGACAGAGGGCCTGTAGGTGGACCTCCGGAAAAATTGTTTGGACAGAGGGCCTGTAGGTGGACTTCCGGAAAAATTGTTTGAAGAGAGGGCCTGTAGGTGGACCTCCGGAAAAATTTTTTGGAGAGAGGGCCTGTAGGTGGACCTCTGGAAAAATTGTTTGAATAGAGGGCCTGTAGTGGGGCCCTCCTGAAAAATTGTGGTAAAAGAGTGCCAGTTGGACCTCTAAAAAATGGCGTTTTGTGGGTCAGCGTTAGGCAAAGACGATATGGAGGAGGAGTAGGAGGAGTAGAGAAGAGGAATCGGATACATAAGTTATTTAAATATTTAGCTGCTTTCCCCCGGAGGAGATTTGAATTCCGGTGAAATTCAGGCTGTGTTCATTTTAATAAGCGTCAGCCTGTCAGTGCTGTCAGTTGACAGGCATGTACGCTTATCGTTGATGACGCCACCAGCTGCACTGAATACCCGCTCTGACAGCACGCTAGCGGCAGGGCAGGCCAGCACCTCCAAGGCATACAGCGCCAGTTCAGGCCACGTGTCCAGCTTTGAAACCCAGTAGTTGTATGGAGCAGAGCGATCGCTACGGATGTTGGTATGGTCAGCTAGGTACTCCCTCACCATCTTTCTGTACAGCTCCCCCTACTCTGCCTAGACTGGGGACAGGTGACAGTGTCTTGCTGGGGTGACATAAAACTGGCAAAGGCCTTGGAGAGCGTTCCCCTGCCAGTGCTGGACAAGCTGTCTGCTCGCCTCCTCTCCCCCACTACTTGGCCCACAGAACCATGCCCTCTGCCGCTAGCGGCATCAGATGGGAAGAATTGTTTCAGCTTGTGCACCAGGGCCTGTTGATATCTATTCACTCTCATACTCCTTTCCTCTGCAGGGATGAGAATGGATAGGTTCTGCTTGTACCGTGGGTCCAGGACAGTGAACACCCAGTAATCGGTGTTTGAAAAAATTCTTCTAACGCGAGGGTCACGGGATAGGCAGCCTAACATGAAGTCTGCCATGTGCGCCAGAGTCCCAACTCGCAAGAATTCCCTCTCCTCACTGGCCTGACTCTCCATTTCCTCCTCCTCCAAGTCCTCCTCTTCAGCCCATACATGCTCAAGAGTTAAGGACTGAGCACTGGTACCCTCTACTGTCTCGCCGACATTCTCCTCCTCTTCCTCCTCATCCTCATCCCCCTCCTCCGATACGCGCTGAGAAACAGACCGGAGGGTGCTCTGGCTATCAAGCGACGTATCTTCCTCCACCGTCTCTTGTGACAAGCGCAAAGCATCCGACTTGATGCTGAGCAGTGAGTTTTTCAACAGGCAAAGCAGCGGGATGGTGAGGCTGATAATGGCGGCATCGCCGCTGACCATCTGTGTTGACTCCTCAAAGTTGGTCAACACCTGGCAGATATCAGACATCCACGTCCACTCCTCATTGTAGACTTGAGGAATCTGAGTGACCTGACTACCAGTTCTGGTGGAAGTTGATATCTGGCAGTCTACAATCGCTCTGCGCTGCTGGTAAACTCTGGATAACATGTTTAATGTCGAATTCCATCTCGTGGGCACGTCTCACAACAGTCGGTGAGCGGGCAGTTGTAGGCAGCGCTGCGCTGCCCTGAGAGTGGCAGCATCTGTGGTCGACTTGCGGAAATGCGCACAGATGCGGCGCACCTTGGTGAGCAAATCATACAGACTGGGGTATGTCTTGAGGAACCGCTGAACTATGAGATTGAACACGTGGGCCAGGCATGGCACATGTGTCAGTGTGCCGAGTTGCAGAGCCGCCACCAGGTTACTCCCGTTGTCACACACAACCATGCCTGGCTTGAGGTTCAGCGGTGCCAGCCACACATCGGTCTGCGCCGTGTTGCCCTGTAACAGCTCTTGGGCGGTGTGCCTTTTGTCACCTAAGCTCAGCAGTTTGAGCACCGCCTGCTGGCGCTTACCCACGGTACTGCTGCTGCGCCTAGAGCTACCGACTGAAGGCGCCGTGCCCACGGATGGTAATTCGGTGGAGGAGGAGGAGGGGTCGGAGGAGGAGAAGGAGGCATAGTACGTCTGAGAGACCGTGACCGAGGTAGGCCCCGCAATCCTCGGTGTGGGCAGTACATGAGCGGCCCCAGGGTCATTCTCGGTCCTAGCCTCCACCAAGTTAACCCAATGTGCCGTCAGTGAGATATAGTGTTCCTGCCCTGCAGCACTTGTCCACGTGTCCATGGTTAGGTGGACCTTCTCAGAAACAGCGTTGGTCAGGGCACGGATGATGTTCTGTGACACGTGCTGGTGTAGGGCTGGGACGGCACATCGGGAAAAATAGTGGCGGCTGGGGACCGAATACCAAGGGGCAGCCACCGCCATGAGATTGCGAAAGGCCTCGGTCTCTACCAGCCTATAGGGCAGCATCTCAAGGCTAAGCAATTTGGAGATGTGGATGTTGAGGGCTTGTGCATGTGGGTGGGTGGAACTGTATTTCCTCTTGCGCTCCAGCGTCTGCTGTAAAGACAGCTGAACGCTGTGCTGGGACACGTTGGTGGACACTGTGGAGGATCGTGGAGGCGAAGGTGTGGTTTTCCGGCGGGAGGCGCTCGTGCCGGGGTCCTGGGCAGGGGGTTGAGTAGCAGAGGCAGCGAGTGACGCAGGGGGTTGACTAGCAGAGGCAGCGCGTGACACAGTGGAAGGAGCAGTGGTGTGACCCGCAGGAGGTGGTGAACGGCCTTGGTTCCATTGAGTGGGGTGTTTAGCACTCATATGCCTGCGCATGCTGGTGGTGGTTAGGCTAGTAGTGGTGGCACCCCTGCTGATCCTGGTGTGGCACAAGTTTCACACCACAGTCCGTCGGTCATCCTCACTTTCTTTAAAGAACCTCCAGACTTGCGAACATCTAGGCCTCGCCACGGGAGCTTCACTATGTGAAACAGTTGCTGCTGATGCACCAGCTCTGGCCCTGCTTCTCCCTCTGGCCACACCACTGCCTCTTACAACCTGTTCTGGTGCAGCACTTGCCTCCGCCTCAGAAGCACTGTCTTCACTCGGCATATCAACCCAGCTTGGGTCAGTCACCTTGTCATCCTCCGATTCCTCAGTCTGCTCCGCCCTCGGAATTCCTCCCCTAACAACAACTTCACCACTGTCTGACAACCGTGTCTCCTCATTGTCTGACACCTCTTTACAAACTTCTTCCACTAACTCAACATTGTCATCATCATCATCATCATCACCCACAGACTGCGACAGTTGGAAAACTTGGGCATCGGGAACGAGGTCAGCAGCAACCTGAGAAGTGGTTTGTGACTCTGGGAAGGGTCCAGAAAACATTTCCTTAGAGTATGCCGGATCGCATTCCAAATTTTCCTGGGAGGGGGCAGACTGGAGGATAGGAGGTTGAGGTGGAGGAGCCAGAGGAGTGCTCCCTTGGGTAACGTGGGTGGACTGCGTGGAAGACTGACTGGTGGACAAATTACTTGAAGCATTGTCCGCAATCCACGAGATCAGCTGTTCACACTGTTGTGGTTTCAACAGTCCTCTACCACCTGTCCCTGTAAGTTGAGACATGAAGCTAGGGAGTGTAGCTCTGCGGCGTTCCAAAGCTCCCTCATCAGCAGGTACTGTCTCACCCTGCCCAGGACCACGGCCTCTGCCCCCTGCAGTAATTGAATGCCCACGCCCACGCCCTCGTCCTCGACCCTTAGCCCTGGGGTTCAACATTTTCTGTATATAAGTGTATGATATTAAAAAAAAAATAAACGGGCCTGGTGTACTGAAACCCACAAACTTGTTCAGTCTGGTTTAATTAAGTGACGTACAGAATATACGGATTGGAGTGAGTGTGCTGAACTGTGACACACAGAAAGGTTACACGCAGCTGAGTAAAATGGATTTGTATCACTGAGCTAAAACAACAAAAAAATAATTTTTTTATATATTTTGTTTTTTATATATTTTTTTTTATTTTGTTTTTTTGGGAACGTGACGTGCAGGAACTATTGGAGACCTAACTCACACCCTGTTAACGGTGTCTATTTAGACTGCGACCCAGACAAATGTCGCACAGAGATTTTTTGGATCAAGCTGTATACGTTATTGGTAGCAAATGACTTGGTTGTATTCTGTGATGTATAGAAAGTGTCACCTGGACAGTATATACGGATTGGAGCGAGTGTGCTTAACTGTG
>ONZH01021017.1:0-93530 GCA_900303285.1 Rhinella marina | reverse complement strand
GTGCTGTCAGAGCGGGTATTCAGTGCAGCTGAACAGCGCTGAAAGGCTGACGCTTATTAAAATGAACAAAGCCTGGATTTCACCGGAATTCAAATCTCCTCCGGGGGAGAGCAGCTAAAGATTAACATTACTTCTGTATCCGATTCCTTTTCTCTACTCCTCCTACTCCTCCTCCTCCTCCATGTCGTCTTTGCCTAACGCTGACCAAAAAAACGCCATTTTTTAGAGGTCCAACTGGCACTCTTTTACCACAATTTTTCAGGAGGGCCCCCTATAGGACCTCTCTTCAAACAATTTTTCCAGAGGCCCACCTAAAGGCCCTCTCTCCAAACAATTTTTCCGGAGGTCCACCTGCAGGCCCTCTCTCCAAACAATTTTTCCGGAGGTCCACCTACAGGCCCTCTCTCCAAACTATTTTTCCGGAGGTCCACCTACAGCCCTCTCTCCAAACAATTTACGTTTTTTTCCTATCTTTCTCTCTCTCTAAACTATTTTTCCGGATAGCTGCCATATATGGTAATAAACTGAGAAGAATACAGAGAACACATGCCACATATGATCAAGCTCATAATTTACGACTGTACCGGTTGATGCTAAATTTTTAAGTTGGGGTCCTGCGTCGTCATTCACTGAATTTCACTGATCTCCTCAACGTCTCCTCAAAGAACCGAAAGACCATTGTGGAGAGAGTGGCACAGCTTGCCATCAAATTGACGAACCCCAACGCCAGACTGCGCAGCGAAGAGAACGAATAAATATCTCTGTGGTTATTTGTGCTAAATAAAAGTTAAATAAACACACAAAAAAAAAATTGATCTGTTCCTGTGCCTGATCCACCCAAGTTGAATCTGTCCCATCATGAGAAAGTCCCCCCAAGGAGTCCCCACTGTAACTTGCTTCCCATACAACTAACTCACCCCCCGACACCTGTGTCTCGCCATTGTCCACCACCTCCTCAGACAACACTGGTAAATCCCCACTGTCAGCACACGGAGACTGCAAAAGGTCTTGCGAATTGGGCAGAGAATGTTCTGGGGTAGCACATCAGAGAAGGGGTGACTATGGGGTTCCAGGGAGTACGTGACCACATGCATTCTCCATCCAAAAAGTCATACTGAGGCTCACCACCATGCTTTACACTGCAATCTTATTGAAAGACGGACAATCAGGGGTTAACCGCCAGGTTGTCAGGCGGCATTTTTAAGTGGGTCACCATTACCGTGTCCCTGAAAATTGCCTTGGGGTCATCGCCAGACTATTTTTATGAAAGGCCATGGGGTTCTATACACACAGTGCTGATGGAAGCCCATCAGCCTTTCTAAACACAATTGAATCTGTCCCATCATGAGAAAGTCCCCCCAAGGAGTCCCCACTGTAACTTGCTTCCCATACAACTACCTCACCCACCGACACCTGTGTCTCGCCATTGTCCACCACCTCCTCAGACAACACTGGTAAATCCCCACTCTCAGCACACGGAGACTGCAAAAGGTTTTGTGAATTGGGGCAGAGAATGTTCTGGGGTAGCACATCAGAGAAGGGGTGACTATGGGGTTCCAGGGAGTACGTGACCACATGCAATCTCCATCCAAAAAGTCATACTGAGGCTCACCACCATGCTTTACACTGCAATCCTATTACTGAGGCTATCCACCATGCTTTACACTGCAATCTTATTGAAAGACAGACAATCAGGGGTTCACCACCAGGTTGTCAGGCAGCATTTTTAAGTGGGTCACCATTTCCGTGTCCCTGAAAATTGCCTTGGGGTCATCGCCAGACTATTTTTAATAAAAGGCCATGGGGTTCTATACACACAGTGCTGACGGAAGCCCATCAGCCTTTCTAAACACAATTGAATCTGTCCCATCATGAGAAAGTCCCCCCAAGGAGTCCCCACTGTAACTTGCTTCCCATAACACTAACTCACCCCCCGACACCTGTGTCTCGCCATTGTCCACCACCTCCTCAGACAACACTGGTAAATTCCCACTCTCAGCACACGGAGACTGCAAAAGGTCTTGCGAATTGGGGCAGAGAATGTTCTGGGGTAGCACATCAGAGAAGGGGTGACTATGGGGTTCCAGGGAGTACGTGACCACATGCAGTCTCCATCTAAAAAGTCATACTGAGGCTCACCACCATGCTTTACACTGCAATCTTATTACTGAGGCTCACCACCGTGCTTTACACTGCAATCTTATTGAAAGACAGACAATCAGGGGTTCACCGCCAAGTTGTCAGGCAGCATTTTTAAGTGGGTCACCATTACCGTGTCCCTGAAAATTGGCGGTGATGGACCTTCGTTGCACCTAGTTGGGTGCTTCCCTAACATGTGATGGGCATGTGCCTCACCTTTCTTGGTCTGGGTGAGCACAATTGCCATGAGGGTAACCACCAGGCTGTTGCCTGAGAATTTGGGGTAATGGTGGGATTAGGCAGCCTCAGAGGCATCCATGCATGCTGCCCCTGCTGTTTCCTGTCCATTTCCGTGGTGTTTCCATCATTTTCTGAGGTTTCCAGGTTTTCACCCAGCCTTCCCTAGGCAGAGCTTTGGTCCCATGCAAAAAATGCTCGAGTCTCCCATTGATTTCAATGGGGTTTGTTATTCGAAACGAGCACCCGAGCATCAGGAAAAGTTCAACTCGAATAACGAGCACCCGAGCATTTTAGTGCTCGCTCATCTCTACTCAACACTAGTGATTAACGTTTAAATTAAATATGTGCTCCATGATTGCCAATGCTATTCAGTGGATATATTGTGCAACATATGCAATCTATGAGCAGTCTGGAAGCCCAGATATGGAAATAATTTTACTGCTCAATAAGCAGGCAATCACTAGGGCAAATGCAAGGGAGGTTGGTAACATGGAGGTGCAAGAAGTTGAGAGCTATCTGGGTGGCATGTAAAAGGCTGGTAGAGGAAAGAGCGTCAGGAAGGCTAGTCCTGAACTGGCACACCCCAACAAGTTGCCTAATTTGCAGATGAGGGGGGATGTCAGTTCTGGGGCAGCACTGCAGCATATCTGCTTCAGCTCCATAGGAGTGCAGGCCTGGCCAGACGGGTACTTGGAGTGGAGGATTATATTAATAAGGGAACAAGACAATATTGTTTTATGATCACAATTAACAGATTGTCAAGCAGTGTTGTTTTTCTAGCACTCATACTGTAAGGCAGAATAGTTTACTGGAAGGGCTGGTAGGGATTAATAGATCATGGTTAGAGATGAGCAAATTTTTCAAAAATTCGATTCGGTTGGTTCGCAGAATTTTCCAAAAAGATTTGCTTTGATCCGAATAAATTAGTGGCGAATCGAGTTAAAAAACGGCTACTTCCGGGCTGCAGAAAGCCTGGATAGTGGTGTAGAACACTGTGCCTTGCAGTAAAACGCATAGGGAGTCTACTGTGGTAGTGAAAGAATACTGTGAGCCAGTGTTACACGCACATTACAGGCGTCGCTCTTAGAATCGCTGCACACTTTTATGTATTTGGGCAGTTAAGGGGCCAAAACTCACCAAATAACTCAAGTCTGAACTCAGCCTTACAGGTCAATGTTAGCGCCAGCTATAAAGAACCGTGCAGAGGCCCAAGATCCTATTAGAGCGCCAAAAGCGCACGCCTTTTACACCAATTCCGATTCCACATACATTTCGACAGAACCTGTTCTATTACACGCTTATACAAGCAGAGCCCCCCCCCAGACAGCGTGGAGATGGCAGTGGTAGCAGCATCAGCAGACTATAGAGTGGCACGACGACAGTGTGGCCAGGTGGCAGCAGCATGAGTAGGCCAGAATGACAGACCCTGGAAGTGGCAGCAGCAGTGGAAGTAGTAGTACAATTTGGAGGCCACAGAGTGGCACAATTACATAATTTTGACGTAGCGGCAGCTAGGAGACCGCATGTGGAGTTGGCGGCGGCAGCAGCATCAGGCCGGAGAGTGGCATGGTGACATACCCTGAAGCAAACTGTAAAAAAGAATTATCGGCCTTTTGGTTAAGATCAACTGTAGTATATGTTCTTATCAGTATCGGGGCTGGTTATGCCAGCGGACGGGAACGTAAGAAAGAGGAGGTACAGTGAAGGCTCCAGCTTTGCGTCAACTCTGGCAAAATGTCAGTATTGACACAGTACGCCAAGAAAGCTCGGAGTTCCATCTTGAGATCGAGCTGGCGGTCTGCAGGGAGCTGAGCTACCACCTGTGGGAGCTCCAGCCTCTCACCTCCCCCATGCTCATCGCTGAGTGTCCCAGGGGCCGGAATCGTTTACTTTTAAAAATTCGAGTGTTCAAAACAAACAGGGTTTCCTGTATACTTGAGCTATGAATAATGGAATAGGACTACAGAACGTACCAAAAATTTACGACTGACATGCTGCTACCGAGCAGAAGGTCCAAAAAATTCTAATCAATTTTGAGGCCTCAGAATTGCAAAATGACAGACCCTGGAAGAGGCAGCAGCAGCAGTTGCACAAATTTACTAGGCCAACGAGTGGCACTGTAAGAGCATGTGCAAGAGGCAGCAGCAGTCGAATACATTTCAAGGCCACAGAGTGGCACAGTAACAGTATCTGCAAGAGGCAGCAGTCAAATACATTTCAAGGCCACAGAGTGGCACACTAACAGCAGCTGCAAGAGGCAGCAGTCTAATACATTACAAGGCCACAGAGTGGCACAGTAACAGCATCTGCAAAAGGCAGCAGTCGAATACATTTCAAGACCACAGAGTGGGAGAGGCAGCAGGAGTCATACTAATTTTAATGAGATGGACTGGCACAGTGACATACCCTGGGAGAGGCAGCAACAGTGATAAAAATTTAAATGCAACATATCGTAGAGTGGCACAATTACATAATTTGGAGGTAGCGGCAGCTAGGAGACAGCATGTGGAGGCAGCGGCAGCAGCATGAGTAGGCCACAGAGTGGCACAATTACATAATTTGGAGGTAGCGGCAGCTAGGAGACAGCATGTGAAGGCGGAAGCAGCATGAGTAGGCCACAGAGTGGCACAATCACATAATTTGGAGGTAGCGGCAGCTAGGACACAGCGTGTGGAGGCGGCAGCAGCAGCAGCGTACTATAGATTGGCACAATTACATAATTTGGAGGTAGCGGCAGCTAGGACACAGCGTGTGGAGGCGGCAGCAGCATGAGTAGGCCACAGAGTGGCACAATCACATATTTTGGAGGTAGCAGCAGCTAGAACACAGCGTGTGGAGGTGGCAGCAGCAGCATACCGTAGAGTGGCACAATTACATAATTTGGAGGTAGCAGCAGCTAGGACACAGCGTGTGGAGGCGGGAGCAGCATGAGTAGGCCACAGAGTGGCACAATTACATAATTTGGAGGTAGCGGCAGCTAGTACACAGCATGTGGAGGAGGCAGCAGCAGCATCAGGCCACAGAGTGGCATGGTGACATAGCCTGGAGGTGACAGCAGTAGCAGCTTGAGGAGACCTGATTGTTGAGGTGGCAGCAGCATCAGAAGGCTACATATTGGGTCAGTGACAGAGTGGAGAGGTGGGTGGCAATACCAGTCACTGGTAAAGATGCTGGGTGGTAGAAGGAGCAGCTGGCAGATGTGTGGCATCAGGCGGGTGGCAGCATAATAAGAGTGGCTGAGGCAGGTAGCCTGACAAATACAGTCTCATTTGTCAAGGTTTGGGTGACGCATCATGGCTGATCTAATATGATGCATCAGGCGTTGGTGGGTGGAAATCCTGGCTGATCCACACCTGATTCATCTTGACAAAGGTGAGTTTTTCCACATTTTGGAAGGACAGGCGAGTTCTCCTTGGGGTAACTATGGCGCACTGAACACTTGCTCTGATGCCACACTACTAGCCGGGCAGGACAGCTTTCCAGTGCAAACTCGGCCAGTTGCGGCCACAAATCCAGTTTGGCTGCCCAGTAGTCCAGCGGATCTTCAATGTGGGGTGGCAGGGTGCTGTCCAAGTAGGCCACCACCTGCTGGTTCAGGGTCTGCTCCTGGTCTACCTGCTGCTACTGCTGGCGAGTACTTTCCGTACTTGGCGGGTGAAGAAAGCTGCTCATCAGCGACTCCAGACTCAAGTTGCTGATGATGGAGCTGGTACTGCTCCTACCCCCCACCCTCCCACAGCAGCGATGGCAGTGGTACCCAATAGGTCAGACCTGCGAGAGGATGGACGATGACGCAGATAGGCAGCAGCCAACTGACTACATAGGATGTCTCTATAGTACTTCAGTTTGTCCTCCCTCTCAGCAGGTGAAAAAAGGCCCCCCATTTTAGACTGGTAGCGAGGGTCCAAAAGGGTGGAGAGCCAGAAGTCATCCCTCTGCTGGATGGTGACTATTCGGCTTTCTCTACGTAAGCAAGTGAGCATGCATCAAGCCATTTGTGCAAGTGCCTCCAACTCCACTGAATACTGCCATGGTGTCTCTGGGTCATCTGCCTCATCTTCCTCATCAACCTCTACCTCCTCTGCCTGCTCCTGCCCCTCCTCTTCTGTCACCTGGGTAGAAAAACCACTAAATGCTTGTGCTCCAATGTCCTCCTCCTCCTCCAGTTCAGCCCCCACCGGACTCATGTGGCCGTGAGATGCCGTCTCCACATCTCCAGTCCCCTGACCAGAAAGATTTTGCAGCATCTGTTCCAGGACATGAAGCAGTGGAATGACGTTGTTCATATCGTAGTCCTGGCGACTGACAAATAACGTGGCCTCCTCAAAGGGCCTGAGCAAGCGGCAGGTGTCACGCATGAGCTGCCACTGGCTGACATAAAAATTACACAGTGGAGTACTCCTGTCCGCTTGGATCATTAAGAAATTGTTTATGGCCTTTCTCTGTTCGTACAGTCGGTTCAACATATGGAGGGTAGAATTCCAACGGGTGGAAACGTCACATATCAGCCTATGTTGTGGAACGCCATTCTGCCGCTGCAGCTCAAGGAGGGTGTGCTTGGCGCTGTAGGAATGGCTGAAGTGCATGCAAAGTTTCCTGGCCATATTTAGAATGTTTTGCAGTTTGGTATAAGACTTGAGGAACCGTTTGACAACCAGATTATATACATGTGCCATGCAGGGTGCATGGCTCAGCCCTCCTTGGCGCAGTGTGGACACCATGTTCTTTCCGTTATCTGTCACCATGGTTCTGATTTTTAGTTGTCACAGAGAAAGCCAGCAATCGATTTCTTCTTTCATGACGGGGAGAAGTTCCTCCCCTGTGTGACTTTGTTCGCCCAGGCAAACAAGGCGTAGAACTCCATGACACCGCCGTGCCCTGCACATGTGGTACGCTGGAGGAGCACTATGATTTGGCCCTGCAGTGGAGGCTGAGTGGTGGAGAAGGAGCCGGACATTAGCGCAGTTTGACAACGAGGAGGAGAAAGTGGCGTCACCTGTTCAAGTTGCTTGTGTGGCTGGGCAGGATGCACATTGACCCAGTGGGTCGCAAAGGATATGTACTGGCCTTGACCATAGTTACAACTCCAAGTGTCGGCGCTGCCGTGCACTTTGGCAGACACTGACAGGCTCAAGGACTGGGCCACCTTCTCTTCTACATATTTGTGCAGGGCTGGGACTGACTGGCAAAGAAATGATGGCTTGGGACTCTCCACCTCTGCTCGGCACAAGCCATCAGTTCTCTGAATGGTGCAGAGTCCACCAGTTGAAAAGGGAGGGACTGCAGCATGAGCAACTTGGACAGGAGCATGGTCAGCTTCTGCGCTGTAGGATGGCTGGATGCGTACTGCTGTCTCTTTGCAATCGCCTCGGTGAACGACTGCTGCCGTAATGAGGGTGAGGAATAAGAGGAGGAGGAGCAGGAGCATCTGGAGCGGTAGATAATGACAGACAGTTCCCTTCGGCAGAGGTGCTGAAGCCTTGACTGCCTGAAATGGGATGCGTGCCACTGGGTGATGCTAAAGTCGTGCTAAACCTTCTTAGTATGATTCAACAGGAACCAACACTAAGAGTGAACCTGTAAACTCCTTCCTCCCAGAACTCCTTAACCACCATACCTATTACCAGTATGGCATATTTGCTCGCTCCCGCATACCTAAAGTTAAGTATAACTCAAATCAAACGCACAAACCAGCTCTACATCACGGCCAGCCAAGCATCTTGACTTGTACTCTATATGCAACACAGTGCATAGACTGTAACAGATACGGCTAATCAATCTGAGTAACACAGGATATTACACAGGATCTTACAAGACCAGTCACTGGTCTTGAGTGGCCTCTCGTTACGGTCTATCCATTTCATTGCTTCTTTAGGATTGTCGAAGAAGTGTGTGGATCCCGCCGCTGCAATCCTGAGTTTGGCTGGGTACGTCATTGAGTAGGGAATGTTCAAATTCCGCAGTCGTCGCTTTACATCCAGGAATTTCGCCCGTTTTTTCTGCACTTCTAAGGAATAATCAGGAAATAACAACACTTTCTGACCATTAAAGGATATGTCAGGTTTATCCCGTGCTAGGTGCAGTATGAGTTCCGGGTCTCTATAATGAAGAATCTTCATAAGAACAGGTCTTGGGGGACTCCCAGGGGGTAGCGATCTTGTTGGCACCCTGTGAGCTCTTTCTACCGCAAAAAGTGGGGTCAAGGAATCCACTCCAAAGGTATCCTACAACCATCCTTCAAAAAACTCAGTTGGGTTAGTCCCTTCAACTTTTTCAGGAATGCCAACCGTCCTAACATTGTTGCGGCGAAGCCTGTTTTCAAGATCATCTTGTTTGGCAGCTAAGGCATTCAGTCTTCTCTCATGCTCTCCCACATTTCTCTGTAGAGGGGGAATGTGTCCTCCATATCTCCCACTCTATCCTCCAGAGCCATAGTGCTCTCCGCCAATTTTTTAATATCATGGCGTACTATAGCAATATCTTCTTTTATGCCCCCAACTTGCATATTTAAAGTTGACAAGGACTTTCCACATCTAGTGATGGCTTTCATAACATCTTTAAGAGTGGGTTCATCTGGGTCAGCATCACTAGATATTCCCCCTGGCCTGCCCCTCGTGTCGTTTCCGGACCTCTTTTTCTGCCTTCTGGTACCTGGTGGCTCAGCCCAGTCAATATCAGAGTCCTCCTCACCCCCCTCCAGGTCTGAGGTAGAACTGTGTTGAGACGCTATAGCCTCCGGCTCCTTTGGATCCACCCGGGCAAACTTCCCCAGCTTCGCTGCTGCTGTTTGTTGCGCCGCAGCTGAGCGGTTCAGGCGCGGTTTGGCCTCTCCAGCGCCATCTTGAATTTCCTTCTCCAGCACCTATTGGTCCCTGTTCTTATATAAGAAGAAAAACTCCGGATTGTATTGGTGGATGCAAGGTTAGTGTTTTATTTTGTTATGCGAAAGATATCACTCAATGTGACGTTTCGGCTCAACACATGAGCCTTCCTCAGACTGTGACAACAAAAAACATAGATAGACATATTAGTTTACAGGGAATACATGAAACAAAGTTACATTACAAAACAGAGAACAACATACAAAAATTTACGTAACGGCTATACATGATAGTGGCTATCTAGACCAACAGACAAGTAGGTCACCTAGTATATTAGGTAATGGTAAGTACATGTTAAGGTAAGTATACAGTTAGTATATGGTTAATCCTTTGTCCAAGCGGCCACATGTAACACATTTCTCAGTGGTCTTATCAATATATCAAGGGCTGAGTAATGAGGAATAAGATAGGTGCAATATAAAGTCTATACAGGGGATTCGCTTACCAATAGTCGCAGATAGATATGATGAAAAAGCTGGGGCCCAATGTCGGGCTCGTGGGCGGGCGTCGATATGTCCTACAGCGTCCGCTGTATAATAGAGAAGTGCGCCTACCAGACCGGACAGGCGGTGAGGCTTATAAAGCCCGTACTCGCTACGCCACTTAGGGGAAGGGCGGCAGGTTGGAGCGCACGCTACAGCGTGCGTGCGTTCCATAAAGCGGATGGAGACAAAAGAGGAAGTGCACAATGTCACGTGTGCACTTCATCTACCGGAACTAGGAAGAGACAAATGAAACGCAAATGCGTTCCAATGAGCGTCATATAACCAAATACTACCTGAAATAAGGAAAAAGGATACTATAGATCATCAGGAGGCGGGGCCTTTGTTGTTAATCAGCCTAAAGGGAGAAATAACATAGGATATTTCGAGTTATGAGATCTATAAGTAAATAAATTGGTTGGCTGGATTTATAATAGAAAATGATCAACCATGCAATGTAAAACTAGTGATTCTTGTTACTGTTAAAGGTGAATATGAAAATAAAGCAGATTAAAGTAACCAAACACATTATCCTGAATCCTGACGTCAAACATCTCTATATATAGAGTAGGGAATTAATTTGTGGATCAACTGACTTATATTAATTGATACAAATCATAGTCCCGGTTGAGACCTCTTGGCTCTAAGGTATCTAATTTGTGGATCCAATGGGCCTCTTTAAGTTTTAATTGCTTGATCCTATTGCCACCTCGTCTCGCCTGGGGAATTCTTTCTATAACTTGAAACTTTAATTGTGAAATTGTGTGTTTGGCTTGGTGAAAATGAAAGGGGACCTGTAGGAGTAGGTTTTGCTTACGTATGTTGGATTTATGCTGACAGACTCTGTTACGTATGGTCTGAGAGGTTTCCCCCACGTATACCAGGCCACAAGGGCATTTAAGAAGATATATGACATAATCAGTATCACAATTGAAAAATTCTCGGATGGGGTATGATCGTCCTGATCGAGGATGGTGGAAGGTATTGCCCTTGAGTACGTGTGAACATTGAATACAGTGATTGCACGGGTATGTACCCTTTTTGGGGGTGTTGAGAAAAAGTTGCCTGGGTAATTTAGTTGCGGAACCAATATCAGCCCTCACCAGTAAATCTCTAATATTACTCGGGCGCTTATTGCACATGAGAACGGGAGACTGAAACTCCTCAATGTCAGGATAAGCTTTATGTAGAAGGTGCTAATGGCCACGGATAATATTTTCTACTTTTATTGCGCTGGGATGGAAGACGTGTACAAATGGTACACGTTTAGTTATAGTTTTCTTCTGTTGGGCGGCAGTTGGATTGTAGTGTAACAATCTCTCCGGATAGCCCCTTTCTCTGAATCTAGAGCGCATTTCATCCAATCTTAAATTACAGAGTGTCTCATCCTGTACTATTCTTTACACTCTATGTAGTTGGGATAATGGTAAGGATCGTTTGGTAGTTTGCGGATGAGCACTGGAGTAGTGCAGAAGATTGTTGCGGCCTGTAGGTTTTCGGAATAAGTCAGTAGTGAGCTGGCCGTTACTATTTTTTATAACCTGTGTATCAAGGTAATTTATGAGTTTGGTATCTTTGGTGATGGTGAACTGGAGGTCTGGATCTATTGAGTTAATGTATGCGTGGAATTCATCCAAGGATTCCATTGATCCATCCCAGACACAGAACACGTCATCAATATAGCGTTTCCATATGACGATGTGTTCTGTGAAAGGTTGTGTAGGGTATAAGTATGTATCCTCAAAGTGGGCCATGAAACTATTGGCATAGGACGGGGCCACGTTGGACCCCATGGCCGTCCCCCTCTTCTGCAAAAAGAAAGTATCTAGGAATAGAAAATAGTTGTTGTATAGGATAAGGCGAAGGAGGTCTGTGCAAAATTCTATTATGTCAGGAGGTGTGTTGTTAATAAGAAGTAGTCTTTCCATGGCTTGTATACCCTTTTCATGATTGATGGAAGTGTAGAGGCTGCAGACGTCCCATGTAACCAGAAAGGTGTTATCGGAGAGAGGTGGTAGTTTTCTAATGATATCTAAAAATGACGTGGTGTCCAGGAGGAAGGACTTGGTACGAATTATAAGTGGGGTAAGAATCTTCTCTAAGAGAATGGCAACGGGTGATAAGACTGAATCGGTTGACGCAACTATAGGGCGACCAGGAGGGTCTAGCAGATTTTTATGAATTTTGGGCAAGGTGTAAAAAACGGGTATAACAGGATGGTAGTTAATGAGAAATCGAGCTGTGGCATCATCTATGATGTTCCTACTTTGGTAGCATTGTACTAAGGTGTGGACTTTTTCCATGATGGATAGAGTAGGATCTCGTGTGAGTGGTTCATAGACTTCTCTATCGCTAAGTTGTCTCTGAATCTCGGAGACATATTTCTCTTTGTCTAACACCACTAATGCTCCCCCTTTATCAGCGGGTTTGAACATGAGATTCCTATAGGACCTGAGATCTTTTAGGGACTGTCTCTCAGAAACACTTAAGTTGGAGGGAAAATGTAGTTGATTCTGCTCTATTGATTTTCTAAAAGAGTTGATGTCCCTTGTTACCAGTTTTATGAATGTTTCAACAGGCGTATTATTTTTGGGGGGCATGTAGGTGCTTTTATTTTTAAGACCCAATGTGGAGATTGACATAGGGGTACTGGGGTTAGTGGAATCCACTTGTATCACGTTAGATGATAAGGAAAAATGTACCTTAAGGCGAATATTTCTAAAAAACCTCTGGAGATCAAGCTCCAGTTGAAAAATATCGATAGAATTAGAGGGGCAAAAGGTTAAACCTTTTTCCAACACGGATATGTGTGATGGACTCAATGTTTGTGAAGAAATGTTTACTACTAGTGATTGAACAGGTACCTGTGATCTTGTAGTCATACTGGAAGGTGGTGGACGAGATGGACCTCCCTGATTATTACCCCTCCTACTCCCACGTGATGGACGTTCTGTTTGATGAAAAGTCCTTTGAGGTTCCTTACTGAAACCTGATCTAGAGGAGTCTGAAGATGACGATCTCCATCTGGCGGTGGGTGGACGGTTGCTGGTGTCCGGCCATTTGTACACTCGATTAAGGCGATAGTCCTCCGTGTCTCTAATAAACTTTTGGCGCTTCGTTGTTTCCAACTCCTTTCGATGGTTTGCGATCATAGTTGATATTTTATCCTGAAGGGACTTGAATTCTTCTGATGTAATAGTATCACGCAGTTGTTGTTCAATAGTATTAATTGTATCCTGGGTGTCTGATATGGCCTTTTGAAGAAAGGATATTGTTAGTGTCATGAGATCAAAAAAACACTTATTGAGTATATGTTCAAATTTCGTGCAGTAATCTTTGTCTTCTTTAAAGAACGTTGGTCTAGTTCTGATTCTTAATCCCCGCGGGATACGTCTCACTTTCACGTACTCTGCCAAGGTCACGCTGTGCAATTCGAAATGTAGCAGTTTCCGTGATTCCCGCTCTAAATCTCTCATCCGAAATTCAGAGCTGGGTGTTTGCAGAAAATCGTTTGATTGATTGACCTTAGACAGGATGCTGTTCACTTCCTCTTCCTGGAAGGATAGTTGGTCACTCATTATATTCCTTGTAGAAGTAGATTTTGTTCAAGTAAGGGATGTATAAGTAGTTAGTCGACTTGACGAGTGCTACTTAGTTATCTCGGAGTAGGGTTCCCACCCCAGAATCATATATAAGAAGAAAAACTCCGGATTGTATTGGTGGATGCAAGGTTAGAGTTTTTATTTTGTTATGCGACAGATATCACTCAATCTGACGTTTC
The DNA here is from genome assembly GCA_900303285.1 of Rhinella marina. Lineage (NCBI taxonomy): Eukaryota > Metazoa > Chordata > Amphibia > Anura > Bufonidae > Rhinella > Rhinella marina. The sequence continues at coordinate 80,007 of ONZH01021017.1, read as the reverse complement.
GGCTCAACACATGAGCCTTCCTCAGACTGTGACAACAAAAAACATAGATAGACATAGTATTAGTTTACAGGGAATACATGAAACAAAGTTACATTACAAAACATAGAACAACATACAAAAATTTACGTAACGGCTATACTAATACATGATAGTGGCTATCTAGACCAACAGACAAGTAGGTCACCTAGTATATTAGGTAATAGTAAGTACATGTTAAGGTTAGTATACAGTTAGTATATGGTCAATCCTTTGTCCAAGCGGCCACATGTAACACATTTCCCAGTGGTCTTATCAATATATCAAGGGCTGAGTAATGAGGAATAAGATAGGTGCAATATAAAATCTATACAGGGGATCCGCTTACCAATAGTCGCAGATAGATATGATGAAAAAGCTGGGGCCCAATGTCGGGCTCGTGGGCGGGCGTCGATATGTCCTACAGCGTCCGCTGTATAATGGAGAAGTGCGCCTACCAGACCGGACAGGCGGTGAGGCTTATAAAGCCCGCGCTCGCTACGCCACTTAGGGGAAGGGCGGCAGGTTGGAGCGCACGCTACAGCGTGTGTGCGTTCCATAAAGCGGATGGAGACAAAAGAGGAACTGCACAATGTCACGTGTGCGCTTCATCTACCGGAACTAGGAAGAGACAAATCAGGAGGCGGGGCCTTTGTTGTTAATCAGCCTAAAGGGAGAAATAACATAGGATATTTCGAGTTATGAGATCTATAAGTAAATAAATCGGTTGGCTGGATTTATAATAGAAAATGATCAACCATGCAATGTAAAACTAGTGATTCTTGTTATTCAGAGTAACAAGAATCTGCTGCAGGTAAACAGTGACTCAGTATGGGGAGGAGCAATGGCATAAAAATAAGACCACTGGGAAATGTGTTACATGTGGCCGCTTGGACAAAGGATTAACCATATACTAACTGTATACTTACCTTAACATGTACTTACTATTACCTAATATACTAGGTGACCTACTTGTCTGTTGGTCTAGATAGCCACTATCATGTATTAGTATAGCCGTTACGTAAATTTTTGTATGTTGTTCTATGTTTTGTAATGTAACTTTGTTTCATGTATTCCCTGTAAACTAATACTATGTCTATCTATGTTTTTTGTTGTCACAGTCTGAGGAAGGCTCATGTGTTGAGCCGAAACGTCACATTGAGTGATATCTGTTGCATAACAAAATAAAAACACTAACCTTGCATCCACCAATACAATCCGGAGTTTTTCTTCTTGTATATGATCCTGGGGTGGGAACCCTACTCCGAGATAACTAAGTAGCACTCGTCAAGTCGACTAACTACTTATAGGTCCCTGTTCTTAGTCATTTCGCCAAATAAAACGCTGCTACAGCCGTCCATAGGCTTACCCAATGTAAAGGTACCTTTGGAGGTCAGATAGCACTGCGGGAGCTATAAATAACCGGATAATAGGGCGAGGAGTCCCGGGAGCTCACCGAGCACACGTCCGCTCACATTCCCTGCAGGCCATCAATCCACCAAAAATTTAACCATTCATTTTCATTTATTTAATATCCAATTTCCACACAGTTGTAATTTTAACATTCATAGCTAAATTATTAATCTGCCTTGTTTATTGGTGTACTGATCACCTATATGCTGGTTTAATTAAATTTAAAAAAAATAAATAAATTTCAACTGTGTGAATATTAAATAAACACAATGGGATGATTAAGAGCTAGACCTAACACTCAATTTCACTTTATCACTCACAGGTAAATTGTCCAACCCTATATATTGGTCTACCAATGACCACCTATATGGTGGTTTAATTAAATTCAATAACTCCCCCCCCAAAAAAAAATAAATAAACAAATACAAATAAATTAAAAAAAAGATGAAAATTGGAACCTTGTGTGGAGATTAAAAACGGATTTAGCCCTAATATTTTGTTCTCAATCACTGATGTATATAGTTTTTCAAATTAAAACTCCCCAAATATTAAATTAAATGTGTGAGATGACCAGACACAGAGTTGTCACTAGTATTTCGAATGCTATGCTAGATTGATGGTAGAACACGTGTTGTACAGTTTTCATTTATTCCACCCCCCAAAAAATTCTGTGAAGAGGGAGGGATCTAAGGATTTCCATGCAGTTAGCTGATTTTGAGGTTTACAGCAACTACAGTTCTGCTATCAGCCACCGCTATCCTCAACTTCTCTCTTCTCACTCCCTGGCTGAAAACTTTCCTGTTTGACCCTATTCTATACACACAATTCTTTTTCTTCTTTGTAATTCTAGCCTTTCCCTTCACTGTTCCTGAGTAGAATACAAGCTTGATCAATTTCTGACTGTTCTTAACTCCCTAACATTGTTTTCCTGACACACATTGCTACACCCAACCACCCTCATTCACAGTCCAGCATATCATTCTGCTAGGGCACCCCTCTGCCTGCTGAAGTACTGCAGCACTCATCCAGGCTGTCTGTCAGCCTGGAGCCAATCAGGATAAGGCCTCCTCCCACTTCCTCTCAGCAAGATATGAGACCCCTTCTTCTTCCTCTCTAGTGCTTTTTTCCTGCTGATATGTGCACTAAAATGGTGTTACGCTGCATTTTACTGAATTAATCCTAAATTTACCCAAAGAGATTTCGGTTTTCTGCTGTCCTAAAAATAGGAAAGTTCAGACCGAACCGGGTTAGTTTCTTTACTTCCTAGGTTTAACTTAAAAATACTGGTGCAAAATACTGATAACAAAACTATTGTGTAAAAGTGTCTTAACCTACATTTAGTTTAACCTGATAACGACCAGGTTTGGTGCTGGACTTTAATCTGGAGTACCATATATGTATGGTGGAGGATTAAAACACCTGGTGCTACAATCTAGCAGAAGCAGGTCAGGTCCCTGGTTGTCACTGACAGCTAGGGCTCATGAGGAGGAGTCAGAAGTGGTTTCTTACTCCTTCTGCCTTCTCCTTTCCTTGGTACATATCACTCAATGAGTGCTACGCAGTGAAAAGAGGAATTGGGAAACTGGAAAAGTGCAAAATGAAAGAAAAAAAAATGACCTCCACTAGTCTTTTAATGACCTTATTGGGGAAATATTATGCACCAAAATATATATGTCACCGTATAATTCACTGTGTCATGGGTTGCAGTACGTACTCGCTTTAGTAGCGTACTGACTCCTGTGTATTCCGTGTAGGCTGATTGCTATGACCTATGTGTAGTTGCAGCAGCCTATGTGTGCACTGCTCCTTGTGTACGCATGCTACACTCCCTGTTGTCTTGGTTCTGGTGGGATTAATGATCTCTCTGGGTGTGTCTGCTAGGAGGAAAGATGACCTCGTTACCCTGCTATAATTTCCTGTGAGCTGGGGTTTTTAGGTCAGTCTGTCTCCAACTTTGCTGGTTGCAGGAGCTATGCACCGGACCAGGGATATTCTATCTGCCCTGTCCTTGTGGTCACCTAGTTAGACATCAAGGTCACCTTGACTGGTTCCATGTCTTGTTGTGCAGCTGCCTGTTTCTCTATGGACTAACTCCACATTGGGAACAGGCATCTGCTTGTTCAGTTACAAAGTTGTGTGAAGCTGTCTGCTCTCCCATGGACTAACTTCACATGGGGAAAACGCGATGCCTTTGCTGATAGGGCTCCTGGATTCTCTGGAGGGAGGACATCTAGTCTGTGGGCAGCTCTGCCTGTGACCGCAATGTGTCGTTCTGCATGGAGTCCAGGCATCTGCTTGTCTGACTGTCTGGGCAGATCTGTCTATGACCACCATGCATCCATTCAGCATGGGGTCCAGGCATCTGCTTGTGTTCTGGTTCCCGTTTATCTTGTCTGAACTGTGTCCTGTGTGGTTGTATGGATTCCAGTTAGTGTGAGTGGGTTCCAGTCCTTGTTTGTATGGGCAAATGGTGCTTGCACCATCAGTCTCTGCAGGTAAGTGGCCAAGTGCACTGGGACCATCCTGGAGGTACGACCAGTGAGCCCTCGGCTCCCTGAGTCTCTGCCCTCTGGGTTTGGCCCCAAGTCAAACTGGTGCACTTGTGCATTTGGTGAAATTAAAAAATATACTGAAGTAAGAGAAAAAAGTAAAAAAGGTCACCATAGTCACCCTGTTTATGAACAACTTTACATATTATATACCAAAATGATTGAAACAAAATTGGGAATCATATAGTTTAAAAAAAATACATCTGATATTGATTGTCTATCATGAGGATAATCCTGGATAAGCCCTTTAAGACAATTTGAGGCCGGGTCATTCAGAGGTTAAAAGAATTTAGTTCAATAACATACTCAGGATAAACAATTGCCTATAATCATCTAAATGTGAAAATGAAGAGAACAAGAGAATGTTAAAGAATTTTGTTTGTAAAAGATTCCTATATATTAGTATGAGAGGCTGATAATACAGGATATGATAGATAAATCATCCATGGTAGCTTCACAGAAAACATTCAGAGAAAATATCTTCAGTTTGGCAATATAAATATTTGGATTAGTTGAGCTTAACGAAGGGATTATTAGTGGGAAAAAGAAAAACTATTATTTTAGATAATGTTTAAAATATTAACATTTTATTTCAACAGTTCTACTTTCCCACATATGTGGATTATGTCTTAAGAAGGGTAATGACTGTTGTCCAATTGACAAAGATTAGAGAAAAAAACATTTTCTTTAAAAGTTAAAAAGGCCTAAAATTGTTCTTCAGGAATTCTTTGTGAATAACCGTATGAAACCTTTTGCAATTTGCTTTGCTTGTGCAGTCATCTTCACTTAAAGGGAATGTGTCACCAACCTTTTTTTCTGCCAGATAAAACAAGACAGTACAACATGTCCTTTTTTCTCATGTTTTTTATTTTTTTTATTATAGATTTCAGCTGTTTTTAACAGCTAATCGAAAGCATTAACAAAATTGGTTTGTGGCAGCCACATGGTCCATAGACACAATGGTCAGAGGGGGATTCATTGATTTCTATGGGAGAGTTTTCTAGGCATGCTCTGTGACCTGTGCAGAGGTCATTGTATGAGGAAAGAATAGATAAGCTCTGGCAATCACCTATTCTGTATGGAGGATCCTGTCTTATCTATACACAGAGGTGATATCATTACAAGCAGGATTAGAATGACAGATAAGCAGATAACTGAAGTAAAGTGATCTGAATAGACAAAGAAATGGCAGAAATTATTAGGCTTGGTAGCCAGAGAGAAAACTGCAGGACTTTATGATTTTTGTTTAAATATAGATATAAATGGAAAATGAATAATAACATCATCAAAAATTCTTTAAAAATGTGTTTAACATAAAAAATGTTATTTAAAGGGGTTCTGTAGTTCTTTAAAACTGATGATCTATCCTCTGGATAGATCATCAGTATCTGATCGGTATCACTGGCCTTAGCGGGGCTAAGCTCCATTCAAGTGAACATAGATTAGCCCCGCCCAGACCAGTGAAACTAGTTATGACGTCAATGGGCATGAGGAAAACACAGAGAAGGTTGCGGCGCTCCTGGAGCCCCGCTGCCTTCTCAAACAGCTGATCGGCGGGGGGTCCCGGATGTCGGACTGCCGCCGATCAGATGCTGATGATCTATCCAGGGGATAGATCATCAGTTTTACAGAACTGCAGAACCCCTTTAAACAATATGTCATTTCTGATGACACACTCTCTTTAATTAAACACCTAAAGGCTCCCACAAGCATTAATGTATTGTCAGCTGAGCTTATCAAGTCCCTGAAGTTTCTGGCAGCAGCTTTCGCTTCGCTTCCCATTGAATACACATACATGTTAAACCAAATTTAAAGGAGATTTAGGAAAGAATTGGGAGAGATAGCTGCTGGCCAAACAATGATTTGTCCTACAGCCATTGAATGTGTATGGGGCCTTTACCTAGATGGAGGGAATACTAAACATTTAACCAAGTAGTGGGAATAACATGGCAGGAATAGGTAATATCACTCATAATATTATGCATTATTTAATTTTAATCAAATTAAGGATTCTACATTTTTATTCTAAACTTATGAAGCCTTATCATCATTGTTGATCTATAGTATTTTTATCACTTGAAACTTATAAGATCATTGGCGTTACATATCATATTGGATTGGAACTATACAAAATCTAATACAAATATATAATTAAACCTAATACTACTAGTACTATGTAAGATGTCTTGTTCATAGACTATTTACAGTGGCACCGGGAGTAGAATGGACCCATAGACACTCAGTATGGATCTTTATGGTATCACCTTGTAGGATCATATTCTTTACTACAATCAATACTTTTAGGGAGGAAATACCTCCTTATGATAGAGCATAATATTACCAGGGAATTAGCAAGATATAAAGATTAGAGATGAGCGAGCATACTCGTCCGAGCATGGTGCTCGTTCGAGTTTTAGGGTACTCATAAGTGCTCGCTGCTCGGACGAGTATCTCGCCATACTCGAGGAAATGGCAACTTCCGCATCATGCTTTTTTGGCGCCTATAAACACAACCAATCACAAGCCAGGAGACTCTGCGGTACATCCAGCATTACGTGGGGCCCTTACATGTCGATAGCAGGGGTTGGCTGGCCTGATCAGGTGACCCTGGAATATACTAGTGACTGGCTGCGGTGCTCGGCTCAGATGCCGTCTGGATGTCGTTAGGGATAGAGCTGATGCCTTTCAGGGACAGTGTTAGGGCCTGCATTTAGTTGTCTGTTAGGCAGGAATCACCCACAAAGAACCCAACAGCCCTTCTAAGGGCTAGAAGAAATTTTTTTTTGTCTCCTGGCTTGGCTGGCTGGCACTAGTAGTGCAGCTATCGCCATATATAACCCTGTTTTTTTTTATTGTTCTATCTCAGTGATACAAATCCATTGCACACAGCAGTGTGGAACCATTCTGTGTGTCACAGTTCAGCACACTCACTCAAATCCATATATACTGTCCAGGTGACACTTTCTGTACGTCACAGAATACAACCAAGTCATTTGCTACCAATAACGTCTACAGCTTAATCCAAAAAACTCTCTGTGCGACATTTGTCTGGGTCGCAGTCTAAATAGCCACCGTTAACAGGGTGTGAGTTAGGTCTCCGATAGTTCCTGCACGTCACGTTCCCAAAAAAACTAAATAAAAAAAAATAAATAAAAAAAACAAAATATAAAAAAAAAAAATAGTTTTTTGTTGTTTTAGCTCAGTGATACAAATCCATTTTACTCAGCTGCGTGTAACCTTTCTGTGTGTCACAGTTCAGCACACTCGCTCCAATCCGTATATACTGTCCAGGTGACACTTTCTGTACGTCACACAATACAACCAAGTCATTTGCTACCAATAACGTCTACAGCTTGATCCAAAAAACTCTCTGTGGGACAATTGTCTGGGTCGCAGTCTAAATAGCCACCGTTAACAGGGTGTGAGTTAGGTCTCCGATAGTTCCTGCACGTCAAGTTCCCAAAAAACAAAATTTAAAAAAAATATAAAAAAACAAAATATAAAAAAACAATAATTTTTTTTGTTGTTTTAGCTCAGTGATACAAATCCATTTTACTCAGCTGCGTGTAACCTTTCTGTGTGTCACAGTTCAGCACACTCGCTCCAATCCGTATATACTGTCCAGGTGACACTTTATGTACGTCACAGAATACAACCAAGTCATTTGCTACCAATAACGTCTACAGCTTGATCCTAAAAATCTCTGTGCGACATTTGTCTGGGTCGCAGTCTAAATAGCCAACGTTAACAGGGTGTTAGTTAGGTCTCCGATAGTTCCTGCACGTCAAGTTCCCAAAAAAACAAAATTAAAAAAAAAATATAAAAAACAAAATATAAAAAAAATAATAATATTTTTTTTTGTTGTTTTAGCTCAGTAATACAAATCCATTTTACTCAGCTGCGTGTAACCTTTCTGTGTGTCACAGTTCAGCGCACTCGCTCCAATCCGTATATACTGTCCAGGTGACACTTTCTGTACGTCACTTAATTCAACCAGACTGAACAAGTTTGTGGGTTTCAGTACACCAGGCCCATTTATTTTTTATTTTTTATATAATACACTTATATACAGAAAATATTGAACCCCAGGGATAAGGGTCGAGGACGAGGGCGTGGGCGTGGGCATTCAATTACTGCAGGGGGCAGAGGCCGTGGTCCTGGGCAGAGTGAGACAGTACCTGCTGATGAGGGAGCAGGGGAACGCCGCAGAGTTACACTCCCTAGCTTCATGTCTCAACTTACAGGGACACGTGGTAGAGGACTGTTGAAACCACAACAGTGCGAACAGCTGATCTCGTGGATTGCGGACAATGCTTCAAGTAATTTGTCCACCAGTCAGTCTTCCACGCAGTCCACCCACGTTACCCAAGGGAGCACTCCTCTGGCTTCTCCACCTCAACCTCCTTTCCCCCAGTCTGCCCCCATCCAGGAAAATTTGGAATGTGATCCGGCATACTCTCAGGAACTGTTTTCTGGACCCTTCCCAGAGTCACAAACCACTTCTCAGGTTGCTGCTGACCTCGTTCCCGATGCCCAAGTTTTCCAACTGTCGCAGCCTGTGGGTGATGATTATGACAATGTTGAGTTAGTGGAAGAAGTTTGTAAAGAGGTGTCAGACGATGAGGAGACACGGTTGTCAGACAGTGGTGAAGTTGTTGTTAGGGGAGGAATTCCGAGGGGGGAGCAGACTGAGGAATCGGAGGATGACGAGGTGACTGACCAAGCTGGGTTGATATGCCGAGTGAAGACAGTGCTTCTGAGGCGGAGGCGAGTGCTGCACCAGAACAGGTTGTAAGAGGCAGTGGTGTGGCCAGAGGGAGAAGCAGGGCCAGAGCTGGTGCATCAGCAGCAACTGTTTCACGTAGTGAAGCTCCCGTGGCGAGGCCTAGATGTTCGCAAGTCTGGAGGTTCTTTAAAGAAAGTGAGGATGACCGACGGACTGTGGTGTGCAACCTGTGCCACACCAGGATCAGCAGGGGTGCCACCACTACTAGCCTAACCACCACCAGCATGCGCAGGCATATGAGTGCTAAACACCCCACTCAATGGAACCAAGGCCAGTCACCACCTACTGCGGGTTACACCACTGCTCCTTCCCCTGTGTCACTCGCTGCCTCTGCTAGTCAACCCCCTGTGTCACTCGCTGCCTCTGCTAGTCAACCCCCTGCCCAGGACCCCGGCATGAGTGCCTCCCGCCGGAAAACCACACCTTCGCCTCCACAGTGTCCACCAACGTGTCCCAGCGCAGCGTTCAGCTGTCTTTACAGCAGACGCTGGAGCGCAAGAGGAAATACAGTTCCACCCACCCACATGCCCAAGCCCTCAACGTCCACATCTCCAAATTGCTTAGCTTGGAGATGCTGCCCTATAGGCTGGTAGAGACCGAGGCCTTTCGCAATCTCATGGCGGTGGCTGCCCCTCGGTATTCGGTCCCCAGCCGCCACTATTTTTCTCGATGTGCCGTCCCAGCCCTACACCAGCACGTGTCAGAGAACATCATCCGTGCCCTGACCAACGCGGTTAGTGATAAGGTCCAACTAACCACGGACACGTGGACAAGTGCTGCCGGGCAGGGACACTATATCTCACTGACGGCACATTGGGTTAACTTGGTGGAGGCTGGGACCGAGAATGACCCTGGGGCCGCTCATGTACTGCCCACACCGAGGATTGCGGGGCCTACCTCGGTTACGGTCTCTCAGACGTACTATGCCTCCTCCTCCTCCGACCCCTCCTCCTCCTCCTCCACCGAATTACCATCCGTGGGCACAGCGCCTACAATCGGTAGTTCTAGGTGCAGCAGAAGTGCCGTGGGTAAGCGCAAGCAGGCGGTGCTCAAACTGCTGAGCTTAGGTGACAAAAGGTAAACCGCCTAAGAGCTGTTACAAGGCATCACGGCGCAGACCGATGTGTGGCTGGCACCGCTGAACCTCAAGCCAGGCATGGTTGTGTGTGACAACGGGCGTAACCTGGTGGCGGCTCTGCAACTCGGCAGACTAAAACATGTGCCATGCCTGTCCCACGTGTTCAATCTAATAGTTCAGCGGTTCCTCAAGACATACCCCAATCTGTCTGATTTGCTCACCAAGGTGCGCCGCATCTGTGCGCATATCCGCAAGTCGACCACAGATTCTGCCACTCTCAGGGCAGCGCAGCGCCGCCTACAACTGCCCGCTCATCAACTGTTGTGCGACGTGCCCACGAGATGGAATTCCACATTAAACATGTTATCCAGAGTTTACCAGCAGCGCAGAGCGATTGTAGACTGCCAGATGTCAACTTCCACCAGAACTGGTAGTCAGGTCAGTCAGATTCCTCAAGTCTACAATGAGGAGTGGACGTGGATGTCTGATATCTGCCAGGTGTTGAGCAACTTTGAGGAGTCAACACAGATGGTCAGTGGCGATGCCGCCATTATCAGCCTCACCATCCCACTGCTTTGCCTGTCGAAAAACTCACTGCTCAGCATCAAGTCGGATGCTTTGCGCTTGTCACAAGAGACGGTGGAGGAAGATACGTCGCTTGATAGCCAGAGCACCCTCCGGTCTGTTTCTCAGCACGTATCGGAGGAGGGGGATGAGGATGAGGAGGAAGAGGAGGAGAATGTCGGCGAGACAGTAGAGGGTACCAGTGCTCAGTCCTTAACTCTTGAGCGTGTATGGGCTGAAGAGGAGGACTTGGAGGAGGAGGAAGAGAAAATGGAGAGTCAGGCCAGTGAGGAGAGGGAATTCTTGCGTGTTGGGAATCTGGCGCACATGGCAGACTTCATGTTAGGCTGCCTATCCCGTGACCCTCCCGTGGTGAGGGAGTACCTAGCTGACCATACCAATGTCCGTAGCGATCACTCTGCTCCATACAACTACTGGGTTTCAAAGCTGGACACGTGGCCTGAACTGGCGCTGTACACCTTGGAGGTGCTGGCCTGCCCTGCCGCTAGCGTGCTGTCAGAGCGGGTATTCAGTGCAGCTGGTGGCATCATCACCGATAAGCGTACACGCCTGTCAACTGACAGCGCTGACAGGCTGACGCTTATTAAAATGAACAAAGCCTGGATTTCACCGGTATTCAAATCTCCTCCGAGGGAAAGCAGCTAAAGATTTAAATAACTTATGTATCCGATTCCTCTTCTCTACTCCTCCTCCTACTCCTCCTCCATATCGTCTTTGCCTAACGCTGACCCAAAAAATGCCATTTTTTAGAGGTCCAACTGGCACTCTTTTAGCACAATTTTTCAGGAGGGCCCCCTACAGGCCCTCTATTGAAACAATTTTTCCAGAGGTCCACCTACAGGCCCTCTCTTCAAACAATTTTTCTGGAGGGCCCCCTACAGGCCCTCTATTCAAACAATTTTTCCAGAGGTCCACCTACAGGCCCTCTCTCCAAAAATTTTTTACGGAGGTCCACCTACAGGCCCTCTCTTCAAACAATTTTTCCGGAGGTCCACCCACAAGCCCTCTGTCCAAACAATTTTTCCAGAGGTCCACCTACAGGCCCTCTCTCCAAACAATTTTTCCGGAGGTCCACCTACAGGCCCTCTGTCCAAACACTTTTTCCGGAGTTCCACCTACAGGCCCTCTGTCCAAACAATTTTTCCGGAGTTACACCTACAGGCCCTCTCTCCAAACAATTTTTCCGGAGGTCCACCTACAGGCCCTCTCTCCAAACAATTTTTCCGGAGGTCCACCTACAGGCCCTCTCTCCAATTCCAGTTTCCAGTTTTATTTGCGCAAACTGCGTAAATTATTATTTTTGTGATATGTGTGAAAAATAATATTACCTGCGTATCTATATTGCCCAACATTGGATACGGTAGCAAGTGGAAGACCAAACACATGCTGCCCACAGGGTTCCGCAAATTCCTGGTCCACCCGCAAATTCCTGGTCCACAATGTCAAGGAGGTCGAGGTTCTGTTGATGAGCAACAAGTCCTTCTGTACTGAAATCGCCGACAACGTCTCCATCTAAGAACCAAAAGACCATTGTGGAGAGAGCGGCTCAGATCGCCATGAAAGTGACGAACCCCAACGCCAGACTGCGCAGAGAAGATAACAAATAAATATCTCTGTGGTTATTTTTGCTAAATAAAAGTTAAATAAACACCAAAAAAAATTGATCTGTTCCTGTGCCTGATCCACCCAAGTTGAATCTGTCCCATCATGAGAAAGTCCCCCCAAGGAGTCCCCACTGTAACTTGCTTCCCATACAACTACCTCACCCCCCGACACCTGTGTCTCGCCATTGTCCACCACCTCCTCAGACAACACTGGTAAATCCACACTGTCAGCACATGGAAACAGCAAAAGGTCTTGCGAATTAGGGCAGAGAATGTTCTGGGCTAGCACATCAGGGAAGGGGTGACTATGGGGTTCCAGGGAGTACGTGACCACATGCAATATCCATTTAAAAGTCATGCCACACTTGGTCTAGCTCATAATTGACAATTGTACCGGTTGATGCTAAATTTTTAAGTTGGGGTCCTGCGTCGTCATTCTAACTACATCCGGCTGTTGTCACCACCACACACGCTAGCCCAGGGGGCACTCCTCTGGCTCTTCCAGCTCAACCTCCTTCCCCCCAGCCTGCCCCCTCACCTACAGGCCCTCTCTCCAGTTCCAGTTTCCAGTTTTATTTGCTCAAACTGCATACATTTTTATTTTTGGGATAGGTGTGAAAAATAATATTACTTGCGTATCTATATTGCCCAACATTGGATACGGTAGCAAGTAGAAGACCAAACACATGCTGCCCACAGGGTTCCGCAAATTCCTGGTCCACCCGCAAATTCCTGGTCCACAATGTCAAGGAGGTCGAGGTTCTGTTGATGAGCAACAAGTCCTTATGTGCTGAAATCGCCGGCAACGTCTCCATCTAAGAACCTTAAGACCATTGTGGAGAGAGCGGCACAGCTCGCCATCAAAGTGACGAACCCCAACGCCAGACTGCGCAGAGAAGATAACGAATAAATATCTCTGTGGTTATTTGTGCTAAATAAAAGTTAAATAAACACCAAAAAAATTGATCTTTTCCTGTGCCTGATCCACCCAAGTTGAATCTGTCCCATCATGAGAAAGTCCCCCCAAGGAGTCCCCACTGTAACTTGCTTCCCATACAACTACCTCACCCCCCGACACCTGTGTCTCGCCATTGTCCACCACCTCCTCAGACAACACTGGTAAATCCCCACTGTCAGCACACGGAAACAGCAAAAGGTCTTGCGAATTAGGGCAGAGAACATTCTGGGCTAGCACATCAGAGAAGGGGTGACTATGGGGTTCCAGGGAGTACGTGACCATATGCAATATCCATTTAAAAGTCATGCCACACTTGATCGAGCTCATAATTGACAATTGTACCGGTTGATGCTAAATTTTTAAGTTGGGGTTCTGCGTCTTTATTCTAACTACATCCGGCTGTTGTCACCACCACACACGCTAGCCCAGGGGGCACTTTTCTGGCTCTTCCAGCTCAACCTCCTTCCCCCCAGCCTGCCCCCCCCCACCTACAGTCCCTCTCTCCAAACAATTTATCCCGGTAGGGAACGTATTAGATATTGGACAGATTTTTTCTTAGTTCTTCTTGTAATTGCCTCCTGACCTTTGATAGTCAGAGCATGGACACGTCCCCTTAGCTGCAGTAGGAAAGAAACTCCCCTGGCCAGAGCAAGCTCTTTTTCCGTTTTTCGTGGTCGAAAAATCCATGAAATATAAGGTCCCAAGATAGGGGACGTATACGGTATTAAACTGAGAAGAATCGATACCATACCGGTTGATGAAACAGTTTTTACAAATCCATTCTGGCTGTTGTCACCACCACATATGCTAGCCCAGGGGGCACTCCTCTGGCTCTTCCAGCAAAACCTCCTTCCCCCCTCACCTACAGGCCCTCTCTCCAAACAATTTACCCGGGTAGGGGACGTATTAGATATTGTACTGATTTCTTAATTGCCTCCTGCGATAGATGGGAATCGAACCCGGGTCAACTGCTTGGGAAGCAGCTATGCTCACCACTTTACCACCAACAGCCACAGCAACTGATAAGAACAGATACTAAACTTGATGTCAGCTGCAGTGCCAGCATGAGCAGTGGTGTCACCTGCAGGCGTTGATGGACCTTCGTTGCACCTAGTTGGGTGCTTCCCTAACATGTGATGGTTATTTGCCTCGCCTTTCTTGGTCTGGGTGAGCACAATTGCCATGAGGGTAGCCACCAGGCTGTTGCCTGAGAATTTGGGGTAATGGTGGGATTAGGCAGCCTCAGAGGCATCCATGCATGCTGCCCCTGCTGTTTCCTGTCCATTTCCGTGGTGTTTCCATCATTTTCTGATGTTTCCAGGTTTTCACCCAGCCTTCCCTAGGCAGAGCCTTGGTCCCCTGCAAAAATGCTCGAGTCTCCCATTGACTTCAATGGGGTTCGTTATTCGAAACGAGCACCCGAGCATCGGGAAAAATTCGACTTGAATAACGAGCACCCGAGCATTTTAGTGCTCGCTCATCTCTAATAAAGATCCAGAAGCATACGGAGGCACGATATAGGCCCATTGATCCATGAAATATAGATCTATAAAATGGGCACAGGTATGAGTACATAGAAATAATCAAATTGACATTGTATTTCATAGCAAAAGGCTTCAGTGATACTCTAAAAATGCACCTGTCAGCAGGATCAACCATATTAAAGCAGGAATACTGCCTGATAGGGTTTACCCTGGTGATTAACCTCTTTGAGAGAATGTTTTATCAGAAAATGACCCATTGTTTTGTTCACGATTTATGTTAAACCAATTTTTTATTTTTATTTTGATAATAGATATTTATATTGACAGGCACACCCCCACCTAGATATCACACATAAATATCAATAATAGTTATCTATAGAAGGCATGCTCAACCTGTGATCCTCCAGCTGTTGCAAAACTACAACTCCCATCATTCCCGGACAGCCTACAGCTATCAGCCTACAGAAAGGGCATGGTGGAAGTTGTAGTTTTACAACAGCTGGAGGGCCGCAGGTTGAGCATCCCTGATCTATAGCATTTATCATAATATTCCCAGCAGGGCCCTAGCTGGTAAAAAAAACATAAATGTATATAAAAAAATTAAACATATAATTCATATGGAGGATCATATGCAGGATCCTCCATAGCAAGTTAAACAAGTGCACACAGCCTGGGACGCTAAGTCCCTGGGATATGGCCAGATAGAATGTTCCTTTCTTGATTGTGTCAATGCTATTGTCAATATATATATAAATATAGCCGAATAAAATATCTAATAATGTTGCCAATATCTCCATAGATCAATCTATATTGTAGCAGCAACAATATTATTGATAATATCAGTGGTAGATGCCGGAATATTATATACAGATATATTGCAGCTTCCACATAGTATTTACGCAGCGTGCCCCATGCAGGCAAAAAGGTAAGTCACTAAATGTTTACGCGGCATGCTCCTTCCCAGCAGCTGTGCCCACACCATTTGGTCATGTGCTGCCCAGGGCTTGCCCGCCAGTATGTTGGAGTATGTATTAACTGCTTTTGCAGCATGCCCTTTCCCGGCAACTGTATCGGTGCTTCACTCGGCGTATTAAATGGAGCTTCCCGCTAAAGTGTTCAGACAGCTTATAATGCTTACTTGTGCCGGTCTCTCACTTGGTATCCTGACTTAGCGTCCCAGGCTGTGTGCACTTGTATTACTTGCTATTTCTGCTTGCTCCCGGTCTTTTAGCTTAGCACACTGCAGGTATATTCTTTCGGCGTGCTTTTAATGTATTTTCAATATATCCAAATAATCCTTGAACATATAATGCCAGACACGTTTCGGAGCGGCACACTTCTTCCTCAGTGGCTTGACTGCTTTGAAAAAAAAAAACCCCTTTGAAAAAATAAAAATTTTCTTTGCATTGCCACATTCTGCCTCCTATAACTCCCCCCCCCAATTACAGAGGTGTGTGATGGTTTGTTTTTGCAAAGTGAGCTATAGTTTTTATTGCTACCATTTTTGGGTGCATACAACTATTTGATCACTCTTTATTCAATATTTTGGAAGGGGCAAGGTGACCAAAAAAAAGGCAAATCAAGATAATTTTTTTTCTGTTGCAGCATTCACCGCTCAGGAATAATATTTTTATATTTTTTTTAATGCATTTTTATAAACATATATTTTTAATCCTTTTTTTTTAATCCCCTTAGAGACCTTGCACATGTAATCTGTGAGATTTTCACAGGCCAACTTTCAGGCAGTTCAGACTCCAGACTGTCATATCAACCAACCAGAGCCCTGCAAATTCACTGCAGGTGCTCAGATTGGAGGGCAGATGAAACCCACTCCCTCTGTCTAACTCCACTGATGCCGCAGTTGCTATTGACTATTGCTATTGCCGTTATCCCTGGGTGCCTGTTGTTATATACAGCCAGCATCCATGTTGTATGGAGCAGGATCAGCTGATGACCCCACTAAAATAAAAAAAAAAAAAAAAAACGAAAATCACAAGGTCCTTAAAGGGTTAAAGAAAATCTAATATTACACAAAGAAAATAAATAACAATATTTTTAACTATTATTGAATTTATTTCAAGATCAATGTTGCCCAGCACTCGCATGATAAAGCAACTGCCCTCTTTAATTAGCTGCACCATCAAAATCATTAATTGAATCCAAACACTTATTTACTAGCAGTTTTTGCATTTTAAATTAGTTATTTTAGGCCCAAAGTGCAGAATTGCTTTTAAATCCTTTTCATTACAATGTAACATGCAGCTTCCATGGCAAAAATCATTATTGTGCTACAGTACAAAATCACTGGTTTGGTGACAAAATGTTTGCATACACCTTATTATTTATTCATATTTATTCAACATATGAAATATATGTGTAGTAAAAAAAAATCACGTTAAATTTTAAAAATGCAAATTTGGCATAAAACTCAGTAGCAAGGTACAAAGATCATTTAAACCAGACAGGAAATTGTCTTTCCTGTGCCTAAAGGGATTTTTTTCCTGGTACTGTTTAACTTTGAAATACAAAGGCAAGGCATTATATTATTTATTAAGAATTCAGATTACGTGGTATGGCATGAAAACTCGTACGAGTGTAAATTGCCATTTATATGCATTTGACTGAAGCCTAAGCCACATATCTGCATTATTAGATGTGAGATTAAAGAGAAACCGCTTCACATTTCTAATGTCTGCTAAGTAATGACCTCTTAGATTTCACTAAATACTTATTTTTAAGTTGCCCTAGAACCTTTATTAATGCCATTATCTAATTGTAATTCATTAAAGTGGTGTTGACTAATTATTCAATTTGTTCAGTCATTGCAAAGCTGACAGATCCTCTCTTAGTCCAAAGCATGAAGAAGGCTAACTGTGAAGAATGAGATACTCCCACCATCGTTGGTGGCTGCCAGTGTCAATCATTACCACAATGCTGACTGTGGAGGGGGGTGACACTTAACATATGACTGGCTTTTAGTGAGGTTGAAGCCACATGGAGCAAAGACTGGATTTTGTTATTAAACAGAATAGACATTTGGCACATGATAAGAAAATAGCTTGGGCAGTTAGAGCGGTTCTTCTTGAACAATGCAGAATGCTGGCAGGTCAACTTTAAAGTGAGTCATTCTGAAATTACTCATGCTTTGTAAATTCTTTACTCAGCTCTTCATTCAAATTATTTAACATCCGTATCAAGAACTATTGAGTGAACTTGCAGAAACGAGGGTTGTATTAATCATTGTAACTATTTAATATATAAAGCTGAGTGTATGTGTGTGTGTGTGTGTGTGTGTGTGTGTAAGTCCGCTAAAGGAATTCGCACTGTCGCAGCTACCATCATGAAATTTGGCACACAGGTACATCAGGTGTCCGGGAAGGTTTTAGAATGGGGCTCAGCTCTCCAGGACGTGCCATTCCTGAGATATTCCCAAAAAATGCATTAGCCAATAGAAGCCTGCTTCACATGACCCTTATCAGCCAATAGAAGCTCACAGGCAGTTAGTCTCCAGACACACCAGGTTTCCATAACAATCTAGCCAGTTCACTGCTGTAGGTCTGCTTTAAAGGGGCAGAGCGCTGTGGATGACACTGTTAAAGGGGTATTCCGGATACCATAAATATAACTGATGTTTTAGACTAACTCATCATCAATCATTACCTCATATAATGTAAATTTCACATATTTACTGTTCAGTAGTAATAAAAGATGTTTTCTTCCACTGCTATCCACTTTCCTCCTAAATTATTATGGCATTGACCTGTAATTCAGGCCACCCTCAAAAGAAGGACTTAAAAGCCCCACCCTGGTCCCACTAAGTCACGCCCCCCACTCAGTCAGGCCACGCCCCTTCCACTCCGTATCTGACCGGGATTGAAAAAATGAAGGTAAAAATCAACTTCTGTCAGCTGCAGGGGAGGGTGACTTTCGCCCTGCAGCTCATGCTCAGACTGCACAGTGCTGCTGTCTGAGAGTGAGCTGTTCAAAAGGCCCTGCGCATGACAGGAGTCTGAAAGCCAGACTGTCCAGTCTCCCCCCAATGTGAAACTGTGCCACTGGTCCCTGTGAAGCCACACCCCTAACCACAAGGCCACGCACCCTGGTTCCGTGGAGGAGAAGCTGTCTGAGCATGAGCTACTGAAAGGGTGGACATCCCTGTGTCTGTCCAGGCCCTGCATCGGATGGTGGACAGGGAGTCTGAAAGCTAGACTGTCCAGCCTAAAACCAGACCTCTGGCCACCCTAGGGTCAGGCTGATGTTAGGGTGGCCAAATGTCCGGCTTTAGGCTGGACAATCCAGTTTTCTAGATAGCTGTTCTCCGTCCGGCGCAGTGCTTGGATGGACGCAGGGATGTCCACCCTTTCAGTATCTCACACTCAGACAGCTTCTCCTCCGCAGGGGCATTGCTAGGGTTTCAAAAGATCCGGGGCCCGAGCCCCAATACATATGTGCCATATTCTCAAAGTATCCACCCTAAACACACACACACAAGCCTGCCCTAGGACAAAAGACATATTTTACTTGCTGCGTGGACAGCCTGCCTGCTGACGTTTAATGCTGCAGCCCTGAGGTCCCCAGCCTGCACTCCAGAGTGAGCCCGACACAGAAATGCAGCCACAGTAATTTAACTGTATAACTACCAGCAGGGCCGATTCTAGCTTTTCTGCTGTCTGAGGCAAAAAATGAAATGTCCCCCTTCTCCCAGGGCAGAGAAGCACCTAGCCTTTCTGCTGCAGAAGGTAAAAATTAAAAACCCACATGCCAATTTCTCAACCTAACCCATTCCCTCCATTTCTGCGAGGGTCCAACACCCGGCACCCCCGCCGATCAGCTGTTTGAAGAGAAGGCAGTGCTCATATGAGAGCTGGCAGCCTTCTTACAGGGACATACAGCTCCACATATGTACCTCTTACATCCAGTGACATCTCCTCTCTGATGTAGACGTTCTCTTTCCTCATCTTCTCCTGTCAGACCAGACCACCATGATAATTTCTTTCAGCCATCTCTTCTCTCTGCAGAGTTTGACAAACAGACATTTTAGTTTCCTATTTTTCCATCATCCTCCTCACTTTCTGAACATTCCATTTTGCCACCTCTAATACTGTGCTCGCTGTGCTCCCCAAAACTATAATGTAGAAATAGTCCCCCTGAAAATACTGGTACCACACAGATAGTGTACCAGTACAAAAAGTACCCCCTTACCTTTCAGATCAGACCCATATCAAACCTCAGATGAGACCCCCATCTCAGACCAGATCTTCATTAGACGTCTGTCAGACCTCATATCAGACCTCGGATCAGACCCCCATTAGACCTTCATGTCAGAACCCCCACCATCTCAGACCCCCCCATGTATAAGACCTCAGACCAGACCCCCATCAGACCTCTCAGACCCCATATCAGACCTCAGACCAGACCTCCAGACCCTCATTAGATCTCCAGACCCCAATATCAAACCCCTATTAGACCTCCAGGCCCCCATTAGACTTACTGACCCCCATATCAGACCTCCAGACCCTCCACTGGACCTCAGACCCCCCCATATCAGACCTTTAGATCCCCAATCAGACCTCAAACCCCCAATCAAAGCTCAGACCCTCAATTAGACCTCCATACCTCCCCATATCAGACCCTCCATATCAGACCTTCAGACCCCCAATCAGACCTTCAGACCTCCAATCAGGCCTTCAGACCCCCCCATATCAGGCTTTAGACCGTCAATCAGACCTCAGACCCCCCATATCAAACCTCAGACCCCACATATCAGACCTCAGACCGCCAAACCCCCTATATCAGAACTCCAGATGTCCCATATCAGGCATCAGACCCCCAATCAGACCTCCAGACCCCCCTTATCAGACGTCAGACCCTCCCTTATCAGACATCAAACCCATCTTATGATACCTCAGACCCCCAATCAGCCCTTCAGACCCCCTTATCACACAACAGACCCCCCTTATCAGACCTCAGACCCCCTTATCAGCCCTTCAGACCCCCCTTATCAGACCTCAGGCCCCCTTATTAGACCTCAGACCTCCAATCAGCCCTTCAGACCACCCTTATGAGACCTCAGACCCCCTTATCAGCCCTTCAGATCCCCCTTATCAGACCTCAGACCCCCAATCAGCCCTTCAGACCCCCCTTATGAGACCTCAGTCCCCCTTATCAGCCCTTCAGACCCCCCTTATCAGACCTTAGACCCCCAATCAGCCCTTCAGACCCCCCTATGAGTCCTCAGTCCCCCTTATCAGCCCTTCAGACCCCCTTATCAGACCTCAGATCCCCTTATCAACCCTTCAGACCCCCCCTTATCAGACCTCAGACCCCCTTATCAGCCCGTCAGACCCCCCTTATCAGACCTCAGACCCCCAATCAGCCCTTCAGACCCCCCTATGAGTCCTCAGTCCCCCTTATCAGCCCTTCAGACCCCCCTTATGAGACCTCAGTCCCCCTTATCAGCCCTTCAGACCCCCCTTATCAGACCTTAGACCCCCAATCAGCCCTTCAGACCCCCCTATGAGTCCTCAGTCCCCCTTATCAGCCCTTCAGACCCTCTCATACGTCAGACGTCTCATACCAAGACGCATAACTTTTTTTTATTTTTCTCTCTACAGTGCTGTGTGAGGGCTTGGTTTTTCCAGGGCAACTTGTAGTTTTCATCATTATCATTACCAATTTGAGGTAACACTATAATTGATTTATTTTGTGGCGAATATGCAAAAAACTAATTCTGACACTTTTTTTACAGCGTTCCTAAAGCAGGATAAATTACATGATAATTGTATAGTGTGGGTTATTACGGATAAGTAGTAGTAATACCAAACGTGACAGACAGTAGACAGTAATACCAAACGTGAAGGTGATTTTTTTCTTTGCAATGTATTATGCTGTCAGTAAAAAACTGACAGACATGTTCTTAGGCTGCACCTTGGACACAACCTAATAGGCATACACTGAGAGCAGGCCAGGGGACCTTCATTTGGCAACTTGTAATACCATTTGCTGTGGTGCCAATGTCTGACAGAGGAAGCTCCCTCCCTCTGAAACATCTAACATGCCATGGTTACTATTGACCATGGCATTTAAAAGGTTAAATAGCCAGGATGGGCACTTCTGCTGATCTAGGTCATTAGAACAGGAGCCCGGCTGTTATACAAAAGATGAGCTCCTGCTCTCCACTGCACGAGAGATCCATGCAGCGCTTGAGCTAAGTTGCTGTATAATTGCTGCAGCATAGCTTAGGGCCCCTTAGTGACCACTGTATAAAGGTCTATGGAGTTAATGATTCATGCTTTCCAATCTTGCCAAACAATAGGTATTTGTAATCTGTCCCTATTGTCTCATTAGCCCAATGACTAAGGCTATTTTCACACTGGCGGCAGGCCTGATCCGGCAGGTGAAGGGTGCTGCCGGATCAGGCCTGCCGCAGTGACATGTGTGGAGCCGGAACTGCGCTCCGGCCCCACACATGTCACACAGTATATACATACACATAAACATACACACACATATAGACATACAAACACACATACTTACATGCTCCTCGGCAGGTCTTCGGAGCGTCAGAGGGACAGGACGGCTCACACAGGTCACGATTCCCCACAGTGCCCTCTGCTGGGCGCCTGGTGGAATCGTCATCTGTGCGCGCCGTCCTGTCCCTCTGACGCTCCGAAGACCTGCCGGGGTGCATGTAAGTATGTATGTGTGTTTGTATGTCTATATGTGTGTGTATGTTTATGTGTATGTATGTGTCTATGTGTAGCCGGATCCGTAATGGACTCCATTGAAAGTCAATGGAGGGCGGATCCGGTTACCATTATGGTCACACCAGATTGATCCACCCCCATTGACTTGCATTGGGGGTCATTCCGGATCCGTCTTGGTGCGGATGCCTGGACCGGAGAGCAAACCGCAGCATGCTGCGGTTTGTTCTCCGGTCTGAAGACGGAACGGAATGCTTTCAGGAGCATTCCGTTGTCTTCAGTTCAGTTTTGTCCCCATTGACAATGAATGGGGACAAAACTGAAGCGTTTTATTCCGGTATTGAACCCCTATGACGGAACTCAATACCGGAATTTTAAAACGCTAGTGTGAAAGTAGCCTAAACTATGGTTAAACTGCATCAATGTGGCTGTTAAATGGATCAATGCCTGCCTATACTTACTCTAACTAGAATTAGCTTTAGTCAAAATAGTGCATCAACTACAGTATAGTGTTATGTAACCATTGACTGAGAAGACTAGAGTTCCAAAATGAATTATTCAAGTCAATTCATGGATGGTAAGCTAATTGAAGGCCACTTTTCATATTCTATTGTATCAATATATACATTGTAAAATACAAAGACATGCACCTGAAACACCATCCAAAATCAGCCAAAAGTAAAATAGTTATGACATCTGTTCATCACCCCTCTAATTCATTGTGAAACATACTGAAAGGTGTCCAATCTTCTGAGGTTCTGATGTCCAATGTACTTTGGTGGCTTCCCTTAACTTCAAGCAACAGATGTTCATCCTTCAACATCTTTTGTTCCCATAATCCTTTCTAAAAAGCATGAATTGTTCCTACTCACCCATGACTGACGTGATTGGGGGAGGTACCAAATGAAAGATATGAGAGACACACAACACAAATGACACAAATAGGAACACATATGTGATGACAGAACCAATAACAAGTAGAAAAGAACAAAAACAACACTGACAAGAATTCAGGAAACTATAATGCCTCCAGACAAATGGCTTCTAAAGACAAGATGACAGGGACATGGAACAATATCCTCTATGTCTAAAGAAAAATGCAGAATAATAGTTACAATATGATAGCAATATTAATAAAATAAGGTTACTTTACTTTTTCTACTTGACTCCTCCTTGACCTTTCATTTTTTGTCATTTCATTATTATTTAATATATGAAAGTATGATGCATTACAGTCATTTTTGGCTAAGGATCCGTTTGGCTACATTGATCATTATCCTCTATGTGTTTTGAATTTGATCAATATTAGAGAAATTGTATCATTATTACATGAAAATTAAATCTAACAATTATAAATTCTATGGCCTTAGATGTGTGGGAATAGAGCTCGCATTGGCATTGAGTTGATGTTAAATATGTGATACATAAAGGATTTGAGTGACTGATGGCCTAAGAGAATAATTTCTATGCAGCTAAAGCAATTATGCATGGTTCGTCTTCCTGGATTATCCAAGAGTGTTTGTTGGTGAGCTTTGTTCTGCTAAAAGAAAGGGTTAGTCAAGGCAAAAACCATGTCATGCATCAAGTCTTGGAAACACACCCCAAATATGTGGCAAAAATGAAAAGCAAACATATTACAATTACAAAATTATTCTAAACTAAGAAACATGGAATTTTATATTAACCCTATACTGCCTGACTAAAACACAAACCAACACACACACTAGGACCAATTTCTTAGGAAACTAATTACACTAGTATGGAGTACATCAGTATGGAGTGTGGGAAGAAACAAGAGTACCTGAAAGAACCTCACACATACGTTGCAGAACATGCAAACTTAAGCAGATGGTGGTTGAATTTTAACTCAGGACCTTTGTGCCGCAAGAAAACAATGTTGCAGCAGTGAGCAGATGTAATTACAAGAAGCCTTCCCATTCACTTCTATGGGATGGCTTGTTCCTATACAAGTGTATACTACAGCCGCCCCATGGGAACGCTACCGGTAATTACACCTTTTTACCACTGCAATGTTGACAGTGAGCAGGAAAACAATGAAGGGAAGGCTGTGCTGGCATGGCAGGGCTGCCCATTGCCTCTGATGCACCTACAGTAGCTATATGCAATCCATATATGCTACTTACAGCCCTGATAAGTATGTACAGCCTTTTGCAGCATGCCAAATTCCAAGGGTTACTTCCCTTATATTAGGATGATGTTCTCTGACATGAAACTGGTGACTCCTCTCTGTATTCTCTACTTTAAGGCCAAATATGGCCTGCTTGCACTGCCATGTTGCAGAGAGACTCCTGCCAACTCTACCTCTGTGAATCCCTCTCATCTTTAACGATGGGGCACCCTGGTCACTTACTTGCAGCAGCAACTAGACTCAGCTCTTGGACTGTCTCACTCAGCCTGAGGTCTATTACCACTTGGTCACCCCTGGTCATCTCTGCTACTCATGCCTCTGCCATCCCCTCTGCGTTGGTCTGCTTTAGTGCACCCTGGCCTCTAAAAATGCACTTGCAACTAACAGATGCCTTCTAGTCACTACAGATGCAGGTCATCTCTCTCCTCCCACAGCCACTACACACAAAAGGCAGGGAAGAGACTCCCTTTCCTCCTGCCTGCTGGTCTTTGCTCATCTGCAGTTTTTGCTGTAGGCCTCTAACAGTGCTCTCCCCGAGTGAGGGCAAGTGCACACCATGCGGCACTCTAGCACTGATATCATGCCCTTCCTCTTGTTCTTTTGAGCACACCAGCCAATATCAACACCCATCATGGCAGAAGACGCTTGAACTCCTCTTATTAATGCTTGTCGAGAGGCAGCACTGCTCAGTTCTGAAAAGGGTTACACCATCTGGGGCAGCAGCATTGAAGAGAAAGTTTCACCCATCTCTTCAGGGGTTAATTCTCCAACTCCTTTCATATCTGTGTCCCAAGAATTGCATAGTGCAGGGTTTAGCAGCACTTAAGCTGCTGTGAAACGGAAACTCCCAGCCCTCATACTTACTTGACTTTTCTTGTAACTCCCACAGAAGTAAAAGGAGGATTCTGGGAGTTGTAATTTCAGCTGGCGTTTCAAAAGTTGCCAATTTCTAGCATCATGTGTGAAAGACTACTCAGAACGCTGGGGTAGTAAGATCTCATGAGCTTGTACAAAACCTTGTAATTGATTTTGGGTAGGGCATTGCTTACCCATATTTCTCTTGTAACAGGCCTTATCTTCCTAAGTGTTTACTTGATGTTTTCTTAGGCTTGTATCCACTTTAATTTAGTCCAAATGACCACTATTATAAGGGTTTGTCTAGTATAACTATTTAAACTGAATATATTTCAGAAATAATGAAGTGGAGCATGACCTTGTCAACTGCTGCAAGAAAACAGAAAACTATTTGGGTCATTCATCAAACTGGTGTAAAGTAGAACTGGCTTAATTGACCATAGCAACCAATCAGATTCCACCTTTCATTTTCCAAAGGAGCTATACAAAATGAAAGGTGGAATCTGATTGGTTGCTATGGGCATGTAAGCCAGTTCTACTGTACACCAGCTTGATAAATGACCCCATATGTTTTAGTTGTGGGAAGGAAGGGTACATTAGTTCTAGAAAGGTTCATTTTATAAATAGAAAATATAGGGGTATAGGAGTAAACGTGTTGATCGGTTGAGTGATATCCTATGAAATTGGCCTTAGGGTGGTTTTAGGGTAGGGGATGTACATTGTGAGCTCCAATGAGTTAGGAACTGATGTTAGTATATACATTATCCATAGAGCGGTGCGGAATATAGGACATAAATAAATTAAACAGGAACACCATGAATATTTATCTGGTCCTTACTGGATAAATATCGATATGGTACATATGGAATGTTCCTGAACCTTCAGAAATATGTAAAACATATTCTCATTACTAAATTTTATCTCTCCTGCTTCCAGCCATATGTAATCTGTAGGTCTATGAAAACTTTGTCATGTTCAATAAAGTAGATTAATATACCAATAAAAATGAATATCAGTTGCACTCCATGCAATAGCTGAAACGCAGGCCCCCAAACAGCTTTTATATATGTTTCAACTTTAGGTTTTATTATCATACTTCCCAAGCATGAAATAATAAGGCATAAAATTGAAAATCTCCCCCATGCATTTTGCATTTTCCGTGCATGAATTAAAGAACATGTGATCAAAAGCAACACGATATGCTCAACTGATTCCTATTGTGACGTTAAATGGTTTGCAATTCATCTTATCAATAAATCTGGATATCTGTCCGTTATAGATAGTCTTAAAATCAACACAGAATAAAATCTTTAATGGTAGTACGTTGGTGGTACATTCAACAGCTGCTAAAATATAAAATCTTCAGATGTGAGTATGCTATTGAATGTATCACTGGAAAAGAATGAGTGGCTAATTTGAGAAATTCTGCAGGTGTTATTATAGTAACTGCCTGAAAAGCCCATAGAGTTCAGCCAGTATAAGTAAAATGCAGATATGGTTGGCCTATTATATATTGAAATCCTACGTACTGAGAAATTAAATTATTTTGGGATCTGTAAATATTATCTGTAAATTTAACTGTGTTCTGGTTCCATTTGCTTGCTTCTCAATGTAGTAGCATTAGTATAATACTATAATAATAAACTAATAAAATGTTCCATCATGGTTTCAGGACACCCCATCCATGTGCACAAACTGCAGCAGTAAAGTCACCCATGTAACCATGCTATTTATTTAGACCTTTCACATTGAACATTGTGCCTGAGCTGCAGACATTATATTATAGAGCAGGAGAAGCTGAGCAGATTAATATATAGTTTTGTGGGAAAAGATTCAGTAAATCATGTAATGTATTCATTTATATCCCAGTTCATTTTGGATATTGAGGTCAAGGATCGATTGACAAGATTGACAATCTTTCCAGCATGAGTGTACATTTAGAGATAGCTGTCTATTGCTTATAGGACCTACCTGACGTCAAAGCCCAGAATCAACAGGGATGTAAATGAATAAATATACAAGTACAAGATCTTTGCCTACAAGACTATAGTATATATCATCCGGTTCAGCTAATTCTGCTCTATTACAATTTGCTGGCAGATTACACTATGTTTTTCTGTTGACAGTTATCCAATAATTAATGTCCTAATTACATAAGGAATGTACTAAAAAATAAATATCTTATTAGATAAAAATGCCTTTCTCTAAGCCATTTTCTCTAAGCCATTTATTTTCCTCTCAATTTTCTATACTGATCACTCACTCTCAATTCATAGCTAAAATCTGCCTTTAGAGAGAAAATGAATTACCAGCTCATTGAGGGATCAGAATACATGTTGACTATAGAGGTCTATCAAAAGAAGGGTGGGGGGAGTGAGCTGCTGGAAAGAGCCAGAGGCAATGAAGAACACATAGATGCTGATGCTGGCTCTAGTAAGTTTGCTATCTCTCCCTAGTGCTAGATTCACAGCTATGCTGGTCACTATAGCTGTATAAAGTCATCCACACTGCTTCTATTCCTTAGGGGGTGCTACTGAGAGTTAAGAGAACAGAAACTCCTCTTTTTTCACAGACATAAAATGGACACAGAAATGTGAATGTGGCCTAAATATGACTGTGTTTTTAATCACCATTATTCCTCAGAAGCTTATTCTGAATAATGACTTGAGAAAACAGAGTGAACTTTTTCAAGTGTTTATTTATGTTAATGTTGATGATTATGGCTTACAGCCAAGGAAAACCCATAATTAATTATCTCAGAAAATTAGAATAATTAACCCATAACACCTGTAAAGCTTTTAAAAAGGTCCCTTAGTCTGGTTCAGTAGGCGTCACAATCACAGACACAAGACTGTTGACTTTAGAGATGTCCAGAAGGCTATCATTGACACACTCCACAAGCAGGGTAAGCCACAAAAGGTCATAAAGAAGCTGGCTGTTCACAGAGTGCTGTATCAAAGCATATTAATGGAAAGTTGAGTGGAAGGAAAAAGAGTGGTAGAAAAAGGTGCACAAGCAACAGGGAGAACCGCAGCCTTGATAGGATTGTTAAGAAAAGGCCTTTCCTAAATTTGGGAGAGATTCACATGGAGTGGACTACTGCTGGAATCAGTGCTTCAAGAGCCACCACACACAGACGTATCCAGGACATGGGCTAGAAGTGTCGCATTCCATGTGTCAGGCTACTCATGACCAATAGACAACGCCAGAAGCGTCTTACCTGGGCCAAGGAGAGAAAGAACTGGACTGTTGCTCAGTGGTCAAAGGTGTTGTTCTCACATGAAAGTAAATTTTGCATTTCATTTGGAAATCAAGGTCCCAGAGTCTGGAGGAAGAGTGGAGAGGCATTCAACCCAAGCTGCTTGAGGTCTAGTGTGAAGTTTCCACAATCAGTGATGGTTTGGGGAGCCATATCATCTGCTGGTGTAGGTCCACTGTGTTTTATCAAGACCAAAGTCACTGCAGCCATCTACCAGGAAATTTTAGAGCACTTCATGCTTCCCTCTGCCGACAAGCTTTTTGGAGATTTTTTTTCCAGCAGGACTTGGCACCTGTCCACACTGCCAAAAGTACCAATACCTGGTTTAATAACCACAGTGTCACTATGTTTGATTGGCCAGCAAACTCGCCTGACCTTAACCCTATAGAGAATCTATAGGGTATTGTCAAGAGGAAGATGAGAGACACCAGATCCAACAATGCAGATGAGCTGAAGGCTGCTATCAGAGCAACCTGGACTTCCATAACACCTCTGCAGTGCCACAGGCTGATTGCCTCCATGCCACGCTGAATTGATGCAGTCATTCATGCAAAAGGAGCCCCAACCAAGTACTGAGTGCATTTACTGGACATACTTTTCATTTGGCCAACATTTCTGTGTTTAAAAAAAAATCTGTCCAATGGTGTAAATGCACCCTTAGGATAGGTCATTAATATCAGATCGGCAGGGGTCTCACTCCCATGACCACTGCTGATCAGCTGTGTAGTGGACAGACCTGGTTTCTGCAACACTACTCCCATTCACTTGAATGCTGATCTGATATTGATGACCAATCCTAAAGTAAATTAAAGTAAGCTAAAATAAATTATACCTCAATCTGTGTGGTCATGCTCATAGTTATTACAATCATCAGATCTATCTTTGCGGAAATATGAATAAAATCTCTTAATATTATAAAAATGAGTTTCTGTCTGTCTGTCTGTTCTCTATGCGCAACCAAACTACTGGACCGATTTTCACCAAATTCGGCACACAGGTACATCAGGTGCCCGGGAAGGTTTTAGACCAGGTCTCATCTCTCTAGGACATAACGTTCCAGAGATATTCCCAAAATATGATCTGCATTAGCCAATATTAGCCTGACAGCATTGGTTTTAAATCCCAACTGCCATTCTCTGCACAGACACACACAGGGGGCGCAGGTTTCCATAACAACACAGCCAGGTAATTAGCAGCCAGCTGAGGATCTCAGGTAACAATCCAGTCATTTCTATTCAATGCTTTAAAGAGGACCTTTCACCACTCCTGACATGCCTATTTTAATAGCTTCATGCATTCCTCGTGTAATAACAAGTCTGGAACATCTATTCTTATGTCTCTATGTTGTGCCATTCCTTTATTATTTGCACTAGAAGTTATGAATGAATTGCTATTTGTCTTCAGTAAAGGAACAGAGGGGAGGCGACCAGTTGGGGGTGTGTACCTGCACAGACTGACTCTATCCAATCAGTGCTGCCATGTTCAGACTGTGCAGGTACACACCCCCAACTTGTTACCTCCCCTCTGTTCCCTTACTGAAGACAAATAGCAATTCATTCATAACTTCTAGTGCAAATAATAAAGGAATGGCACAACATACAGACATAAGAATAGATGTTCCAGAATTGTTAGTACGTGTGGACTGCATGAAGCTATTAAAATAGGCATGTCAGGAGAGGTGAAAGGTCCTCTTTAAAGGAGCAGAGCGCTGTGGATGATACTGTTAAAGGGGTATTCCGGTTACCATAAATATAACTTATGTTTTAGACTAATTTTAGACTATGACCGTTCAGTAGTAAATCTTCCCCTGCTACCCATTGCGTGTCCTCATAAATTACCATGGCACCGACCTGTGATTCACACCACTCTCAAAAGAAGGACTTACAACACCTGCTCCAGGTTTCACTAAGCCACACCCTGACTATGTCAGGCCATGCCCCCTTCCCCCTCCCCAGCCAATGGGGATTGAAAAAATGAAGGTAAAAATAAACTTCTGTCAGCTGCAGGGGTGGGAGGGTGAGTTTCTCTCTGCAACAACACACAGAAACATTAGATGAAATAGACTAATATTAGACTACTACTGTTCAGTTGTAATAAAAGATGTTTTCTTCCACTAAAAGGACTTAAAAGCACCCCCCCCCAAGGTCCAGCTAAACCACACCCCCGTTCAGGCTACGCCCTCTCCCACTCTGCAGCCAATGGGGATTGAAAAAATAAAGGTAAAAATCAACTTCTGTCAGCTACAGGAATGGGTGGGAAGGAGACTTTCTCTCTGCAATGACACACACACAAACATTAAATGAAATAGATTAAATGTACCCACGCAAAGCAATGTTTTCTTCCACTGCTACCCACTGTGTTTCCTCAAATTACCATGGCATTGACCTATAATTCAGGCCACCCTAAAAAGAAGGACCTAAAAGCACCCGCCCCCCCAAGGTCTCGGTAAGCCACGTCCCCAACCCGGTCAGGTCATGCCCCCTCCCACTCCGCAGCCAATGGGGATTGAAAAAAATGAAGGTAAAAATCAACTTCTGTCAGCTGCATTGACTTTCTCTCTGCAACGACACACAGAAACATTAAATGATATAGATGAAATATACCCAGGCGAAGCTGAGTCTTTCTGCTAGTACTGTATATAGGGGACAGAGCAAAAGAAATGTCTGTTTTTTTTTTTTTTTTTGGACAGCTTCATGAGGAAATTGCAGATGCTGTCTGAACATTAATGTGTTTCCTGTTTACAAAAAAGTCTGATAAGGTCATACTTAAATTGAAGTGACCTAGTCAACCCTCAGATCAAAAGATTGGTAAGTATGAGCTAAAACTAAACATTTCATTGCCTGCTATTTCATTCTATGAAGTACAAGCTCAGCAGGTATCTACTGTAACTGCCAGATTGTGATTTACCTTTTCCTAGTATCATAAAATCTCTCTGATGTGAAGCCTGTTTTTTGAATCTTATAAATTGCACCAGATTTACATACAATCCTATGTAAACTCACAAATGTGACGTCCAAGTTGCACCAAATTGCAATCTAGGCTCTGTAAGGAATGCTAATAATAATAATTAAATAGCATTACTTTTTTACACCCCCCTTTTTTTACATGTACAGTATCCTGGGAGTATATAGTACTATATAAAGGAATAATATTACATAGCCAAAAGGATGTCTGTGTCTGTGTGCAGCATTAAATTGTGACATTAGAAAGTACAACTTGTCCTGCAAAAAAACAAACAAAAAAAGAAAAATAAATTGCTGCATCAGAAAGAGGTTAAAAGTGCATTTGTGAAACCTGTACTTATGTATGTATCATGGGGCATGGTATGAAGATCCAGGTAACACTGTGATGGATTGTATCATTGGGTTTCCTTTATGCATCAAATAGGTCACTGGGCTCCCTTAGACCTACGAGTGATTGGTACCTTTCATTGGATGTTCATGCAGGCACCTAAATTATTGTTTCTAAGCAGCAGATCATTCTGTTTAAACAGGGATCTACTGCCCAGAAACAATGCAGCTGCATGAGGACGAGTGATGGCAATTCCGACCCTACGTCTGAGGAGGTGATCGCTGCATGTTAATACGGCGCTTTACCCCCACTGAACGAGCAGCCAGTTGTTGTGAAGGAACGCTGCTCCTCTGGCCGTGTAAACCTACCATTAGATTCCCCCAAAGATGGAATCAAGGGAACCCTGAAACAGAAAAGGGATGTTTTAAAGAGGCTAACCCCTTTTATGATGTTACAAAAGTGTATGTCCATTAATTGACAATGAAAAATTAGCAAATATGTTCTTGGCATTTCCCCAATGGACTTAGGGGGTTATATAATAAAAATATTTGTTTTAGATGTCGTTCTTAATAACCCCTTGTGCTGGCTGTGGATCTGCTGAAGTTATGTAGAGGCGCAGACCTATTCATAACTTTGGCGCATCCACCACTGGTCTAACTGTAAGGTAGATCTCTTGCTGGCTTAAATTTAGACCATTTTCAATGGCTAAAACAGGCGTAGAATATGATAAATGAGATGGGCCAGCTTCCCCGCCCATGACACGACCACTTTTTTTAGACCTGGTGTGAGTGGGGAAAAGTCACAGATTGCCCCTCAATCTGCGATAGATATATATGCCAGAAACTGCTGTATATATGATACTAAATAGACCCTTTATTTCTTTTTAAAGAACTTTATTAGCCTTTTATGAAACAACATAGGCTAAAATACAGATCTGTGTTAAAATATGGAAACTATAGCTATTTAACAAGAAATATACTTGTCAGTGAAATTTTTTTTAAAAAAAGTTCCTCTACATTGACTATTTTACCTTATCAAAATGTTCTCTGTTTATAGACATTTTAAATACAAGCTTGTACTAAAGGGTTTTTCAATTGGTTGGAGCCCAATTCTTAGCACCCCCACTGATCAGCAGTTTGAAGGAGTTGTGACACTCCAGCAAGCAGTGTGCCATCTTTATTCTTTACATTGCTCCATGTAGTACAGATTTATACTGTTAGTAGTGGCTACAATGACAGAGCTGTAATGCCTGGAACAGCACTAATAAAACTGTGGAGCTGCCCCTGGTAAACAATGAAGAGGAAGCACAGCTCACCCCTTAAAACAACTGATTGACACGGATGTCGAGAGCAGGACCCTCATGATCTTATATTTATTGCCTATCAATGTTAATATTCACGGATATATCGGAAACTCCATTGTGCATTCCATTGTTTTCATGATAGAAAAGAGCAATCACACTCTTGTATAAACAATGGGAACGTGTCTTATAAAATGGATTAGTATAAATCTTACTTTAAAGAGCTAAGGCCTCCACCAAGTCTTCTGAACTTTTGTTATTTTTGGACGTGTCAAAATCAATAGCATGGTAATTTCCCAATGTAAAAAAAACATCCACTCAAATTTCCAATTTGGTATTGAACTTGCATGTTTGAGGAATTCCGAAAAGTCAATTGTTCAGGTAATAGTAGGAAGAGAGTCAATCCGCTATTGTAGATTTAATGCACATGTCAACTATTTAGCAAACAAATTAAACACAAATGCAGAACGGCTGTTATTCTGGCACCGACAATATTTTATTTGGAGTGCTCTGTCTGCCTTGGTTTGCTTTTGGAAAAGACCATAGAACATTTTATTTGGAATACAGAAGCATATATTTATGTTTTAAATAGTTACATTGCCTTTTCTGGGCACGATTGTGGATACATAGATGATACGGGAGCACTGTAAAAAGGATTGAAGATCTTTTAGTTATTCTCTGCCCAAAAACATATGGGCTTACTGGTTTATGAATGTTGCTCTTATGCTTCACAATATTTCCCTTGTTGGGAAACTGTGCTCCAAGGCAATCTTTCCGACCTACCTGCTGACAGGAAGCTAGAGTCATAAGCACTCAATTTGGAGGTGATAAGGTGAGCCATATTTTGTCACCCAGTTACAGAAATGTCATATAAATATATATACAAGGACACTTTCCAGTTCTCAACATCTTTTAACTCCTTCTTTCTCTCCTTAAGATACCTTTACATGGGACTATTATTAGGCAGATTACTGGGAACGAACATTAGTAAAACATTCATTCCAGGTAATTAGCTCATATAAATTCACCACTGATCACCTGATGAATGAGCAAAAACTCTTTTACTAGGTGAAATCATTGCTTATGCTTACACATAAATCATAATTTCTGGGTCATGCTATGTAACAGCGATCTGCTGCCCAGAAACATTGGCCCAGATATACTAATGTGTCCATGCCAAAAGTTTGACTAAAAAGCAGTACTAATTGGTACACTTTTATCTGACAAGCTTGACAAAAATGTGGGGTTTAGCACAAAGGGGGTAGATCTTTGCAAAAAAGATTCACCATTTTGCAACGAAGTTGCACCACAATTCTAGCATAAAAATCAATCTCAAAATAAGCCAACCAATAGTTGGTCAGAGAAAAGTGTCTATCTCTGCACCACATCTATCATCCACTGTGATAAATCTGGTGCAGGTCTAGACAACTTGTCTAAGTTTATGCTATCTTTACGATTAGTAAATCTGGGCCAATAAATCTGTATGGGGACAAGTGATTGCAGCCAGGGACAGACTGAGAACTTAAAGTGGCCCTAGAAAAAACACCTAAAAGTGGCCCCATGTTGTAGAGGTGTCCACGTTGACAGAAGGCTGGGCAACACAAATAGGCAGGGCCAGCAATACCATAGTACAAAATACTGTCCCAGCAGATACATATACCACAGAGCAGCACAATATACTGCCCTAAAAGCTGTCCTTCTGTTGCGCCATCATTAGATGTAATTTTTTGTCTTACTCCAGTTGTCTCTGATTAAGATATGGAGCAGGGGGCTTAGGAGGTGAGATTTGGGCCAGAGCAGTTACATTCAGAGTGCATGTGAGGTCACTGGGGAAGGGGGGTTCATGAGTTTCTGATTCTCACAGGGTTAATTACAGCTGAGAGTTCATTATGTACCTGGCCAGTGGCAGAGAGGAGGGCTTGGGTGACCCCATGGGCCAGGGGCGTTGCTAGGGTGTCAAAAGATCCGGGGCCCAAGCCTCAATGAATATGGCCCAATTCACTAAGTCGACCACCTGCCCCCCTTCAGCAGCACCACTTACCTTTCACATCCAGTGCCTCCAGGTGATGTCTCCTCTGATGTAGATCTTCTCTGTCATCATCTTCGGTCCGGACAACTTCTCTCAGCCGCCTCGTCTCTGCAGAGTGTGACACACAGACATCTTAGCTTCCTCACATTTCATCATCTCCCAACCTGGAGTCCCCACAGTGTTATCCTGCTGCTCGCTGTGCCCCTCAATACCCCCAAATACTATCCTGAAGAAATATCAGTGCCTCCCATAGTAATAGTGCTCCTCAAAGTCCCACCAATAGTAATAACCTTCTAGAATGCCCTCATTAGTAATACTGCCCCCTACAGGGCCCCCAACAGTGATAATGCTCTCCAACAGTACCCCCATCAGTAGAAGAGCCCTCCAGTATTAATAATACCCTCACAGAGCCCCCAGTAGAAATAAAGCCCTCCTATTGTTCCCCCATTGGGAATAAAGCTCTCTACAGACCCCTCAGTAGTAATATGGTCCCCATTGTTCCCCCAGTGGTAATAAAGCTCTCTACAGACCCCTCAGTAGTAATAAGATCCCCCATAGTGCTCTTAGTAGAAATAAGGTGGATCTATAAAGCCCTCCTATAGAGCACCTAGTAGTAATAAGAACATCTATAATGTCCCCTGAATTTATAATACCCCTACAGTGCCCCAGTATTTATATCACCCCATACTGTTATAATGCTCTCCCTGAAGTGCCCCCAGTATTTAAACTGCCCCCTACTGTTATAATGTCCCCTGTAGTTATATTCCTCCCTTTTGTACCCTCAGCAATGATGATTCCTCAGCCCCTCCACCATACAGTCCCATATAGATAAAATTATTTTCCGTCCGCCGTAGAGTCCCATGTGAATAACATCACTCCCCTCCCTTCAGCCCGTCCACCATGCAGTCCCATGTAAATAACATCACTCCTCTGCCTTCAGCTCTTCCAATATACAGTCCCATATAAATAACATCAATCCCTCTGCAGCCGCCTTCAACATACAGTCCCATGTAAATAATATCACCCCCCTCCCACAGCCCCCTCCAACGTTCAGTCCCATGAAATAACATCATCCCCTCCCACAGCCCCTCCTCACAGCCCCCTCCAACATAGTCCCATCTAAATAGCATCATCCAGTGAACATTCAGTCCCATGTAAATAACATCTCTCTCTTCATCCCTAACATACAGTCCCAGATAAATAACTACAACTCCCAGCATTACTCTGCCTTCACTTACCTCTCCTTATAGCAGACATCAGCAGAGCTTCTTCCCCTAGAGTTCTCTTCACTGTGGAGCCTCTCCTGCACTTGTCACATGATGACATGTGACCAGTGACATCATCACAGGTTCTTCTCAGCTACTGCACAATCACATGACCTGTGATGTCACCACAGGTCCTACACCTCGTTCAGTGCTTTAGATTCGATTGTATTGCCGTCCTGAGGACGGTAATACTATTGTATCTAGATGGCAGGCAGGACATTCGGGGCCTTGGAGGAAACATCAGGGGCCCAGGCCCCGAATGTTTTAGCCTAGCAACGCCCCCCGCCATGGGCATCGGCCCACCGGGAAATTTCCCTGTAAGGTCTATGGCTAATCCACCCCTGATTGCAGCAGATATTGTCCCCAGACAGTGGAAATGATTGCTGTATATGAATGCAGCTCTCCCATTCTCTGATGAGCCGGGCATTTTTGGGAAGCAATGGTTCCTTCCTAATAATTGCCTGCTCAGTTGGCACACCTAATTGCACCTTTAGTCACATGTATGTTACTCCCTTAGAACATGAGGATTACACATTAATTAGATAGGAACACCCTTGCATACCCTAGAACTTCTCAAGAAAAGGTAGCTGACCAATTAGCATTGAAAAAATGAACCCCAAAACCCCCAGAAACAGCAAAAATACTTTTTATTAAAGGTACTGTAACGTATTATTTCTGATGACTGTCAGTTGGTCATGGCTCTGTGTAAATATTGTAACTACAGCTCACACATCTCACACGTCGCCACTTTCCCTCTCATCATAAATTGTCACATGGCCAATTCAATAACTCTGATGCTGTAATCTCAGACAACCCATTCAGAGTAACAAATTATAGCAATATTATTATTTGCTACATGATATTAATATATTCATCTAAAGCCACATTCACACAGCATGTTTGAACAAGCCAAAAAGCCACTGGCAGTCACGTGGAATCCACATGTCTGTTGTTTCGGTGGTTGTGGTTATACACTGTTGTGGCATGAGCCTCCCAATGAAACAGCTGTAGGCAGATACTGCACTGGGTAAATAGGACCTTAGGCCCCTTCACTTTATTTAGATTTGTATATGTAAGTAAAAATCAGGAGTGGGTCACAAAATTTAAAGGGGTTGTCTCACCTCACACATTGGTGACATATCGCTAGGATATGCCACCGATATCAGATAGGCTATTTTCGGAACTCCCATAGAAGTGAATTGAGAGCACGTTGCACACGTGTGGCCACCACTCCATTCACTTCTATTGGACTGCTGAAAATAGCCAAACCAGCAATCAGCTAATTTTAGCAGTCTTATAGAAATGAATGGAGGGTGGCCACGTATGGGTGGTGTGCTCTTGTTCACTTGGGGGTGGTGCTTTCTACAGATACTATAGATATCTGACTTTTATCCGAGCGATAGACCACCAATGTGTGAGATGACACAACCGCTTTAAATAGTGATGTTAAATACTGACAAAAATACATACATGTGAAAACACAGCATTTTTTTAAATATCTGCAGCCAGATATTACCTGAAATTCAATATGGAGATATAAAATGCACTACAAATGCAGCACATCCTACATATGGCATTTTGTTTTTCATGCAATTTTACATAGACTTCTTTGTAGGACAAAAAAAAATAAAAAAAATAAAAAATGTTTGTGTGAGTAATCAACCTAAGGCTATGTTCCATGGCAAAATGCTGATAAATCAATGTCTGATCAGAAGCATAATAAGCCTCTGAAATCTGATTTTTTTTTTTGGCATTTTTTGGATTATCTTATTGTTGCACATGTTTGAGACGTCTTAGGCTACTTTCACACTAGCGTTTACAAATTCCGGTATTGAGCTCCGTCATAGGGGCTCAATACCGGAATAAAACGCTTCAGTTTTGTCCCCATTCATTGTCAATGGGGACAAAACTGAACTGAAGAGAACGGAATGCTCCAAAATGCATTCCGTTCAGTTCTCTTCAGTCTCCAGACTGGAGAGCAAACCACAACATGCAGCGGTTTGCTCTACGGTCTGGGCATCCGCACCAAGACATATCCTGAATGACCCCCAATGCAAGTCAATGGGGACAGATCCGTTTGGTGTGACACAATAGTAAACTGATCCGTCCTCCATTGACTTTCAATGGAGTTCATGACGGATCCATCACCTGCACTTTTCCCCACAGCTCTCTCCTCCCTCCAGCAGAGAGCGCTGTGGGGAATGTGGGGATGTGGTGGCACATAGCGTGTGGGAAGCTGCAGTTGGTTGAGGACACTGCTTGGCTGTACTTTGAGGCGGAAAGTAGCGCCCATAAGAGCCTGGAGTGGGCTGAATGCGTCTCAAGCTGCTCCTCTGTTGCCGAGTACGAGACGGCGAAGAGCAAGGTAATGCTATGTGTTACAGGTGTAGGGTGTTTGAGCCCCCCACCCCCTGCCCTGCCCACAATCAGACATTGAAGGCCTATCCTAAGGATAGACCATCACTTATAAAAACCTGGATAACCTCTAATTTTCAGAGGAACATACTGACTGGTATTAGCACCTCAATTGTACCACTGGAATTCACCATAGCACATGGTAATTCAATTCCTTAAAGGATCTATGTACATGAACTTTGATTTCACAGAACAGACCCCCTCACTAGATATTTGTCACAATATTAAATAATCAGATTTTTTATAATAATTAGGAATTGAAAAGATGTAGATATTTTAATAGGAAAACTAGTATGTGTAAAGTAATATGTTGTTCTTTAACAAAATAATTTATCTTGGTTCACAAAACATGACACCATGCTCTAACACAAGACTTGCGCAGAACATCAAGTACAAACATGAGAATATTTATGGTGGTTTGGAATTAAATACAGTCAGATAATATCTGTGTTACATTGGGATAACGTGTTTCAAAACGAATCTACTCTAAAAAAAATATTTTCTTTTGTTCACGGTTTAAACTGTAATAAAACATATTCAATTTATTATCAATTTACAGAGAACATTCAGGATGCTGTATATGTGAGAATAGATACATCTCTTAATGAAGATGCAGTTAATTAAAGGGAACCTGTCATCTCCGAAACACCCCCTGACCTAGAGTAAGCGGTGTATAGTGTAAGTGATGCTGAATCCGAATATGTAAGTTTTATCTTCATACTCACTTCCATTCCGACGCTGTGCTCCCACAAACCTGCAGTAAAATGCACTCACTGGACTCCAGTGCTCACTCACATAATGGAGAGGACTCAAAGAAGAGTCCACTGAGTGCATTTTACTGCAGGTTTGTGGGAGCACAGCGTCAGAATGGAAGTGAGTATGAAGATAAAACTTACATATCCGGATTCAGCATCACTTACACTATACAACGCTTACTCTAGTTCAGGGGGTGTTTCGGAGATGACAGGTTCCCTTTAAACAACACGAATATGCTGTATAAAAATTATAAAGGGGATTTTCATATCATAATGTAAGGCTACTTTCACACTTGTGGTAGTCTTTTCCGGCAGGCTGTTCCGGTGTGCTGTAGTTTTTGTTCTCCCTCGGCATGTTTACCGGACCGCCCCCATTATAGTGAATGGGGCCGGAGCAGACTTTCGGTGGCACGGTCGACTTGCGGTATCATGGATTCGGTAGGCTGTTCCCCCGCCAGAACAGTCTGCCGGAAAAAGCTACCGCAAGTGTGAAAGTAGCCTTAGTGATAAACAGAAACCATAAGGTATTGCTGGATCCATCACCAGACACCAATAGTTCCAGATCTACTAGGTCTATTAGGATGAGTCCAGATTTCTGTTGGTTTGAGGGAAAAATAGTACTGCATGTATTTAGTGAATGGAAGAATCCAAGGTGGAAATCAATTTAGGAAAAATTTGATTCGCCACAAAGCCAAATTTCCTGTTGCTTTTTTGGTAACAAATAACTTTTCCCAAAATGGCATCTAGAGTTGTCTTAGAAAATAAGGGAAAAAATCCCCTCAGAGGCAGTGTGCTCCCCTCTTGAGTGGAAAAGATCTGCTGAAGGACCTGGGCTGAGCTTGATGACGTCAGGGGCGGATTGGCCATAGACCTTACAGGGAAACTTCCCGGTGGGCCGATGCCCAGGGGGCCCCCTGAGCCCTCCTCATGGCCGGCCAGTGGAAGTTTTTGGAGATGTATTTTATGATGGACTGTGGTATTTGGCTCTGTTGGGGTGGTATAATGTGCCACAATATGGTCTTGTTGACCCTGCCTTCCATTAATTTGGACCCGACTACAAAACAGGGCCACTTTTAGTATTTTTTTCAGGGCCACTTTAAGCTCCCAGTCCGCCCCTGGATGACGTCAATGCTCGCTCCCAGCATGATCACATGGTGACATAATCATCACCATGTGATCATGCTGGGAGTGCGTGGTGAGGTCACCATGGGTCCTTCGACAGGTCTTTTCCAGTCAAAATAGGAGCGCATTGCCTCTGCACAAGCAAGTGGATGAGGTCAGTGTTTTTTGTTTGTTTTTTTTAATCAAAAGGCCATATTCGACTGAAGTATTACCATTTTTAATGGCTGTTAGATGGGTACACTTCTGTCTAAGCGGCCGTTAAAATGGTCCCACTGATTGATAGCCTGAATAGTGATGTATAATGAATT
Organism: Rhinella marina; assembly: GCA_900303285.1. Lineage (NCBI taxonomy): Eukaryota > Metazoa > Chordata > Amphibia > Anura > Bufonidae > Rhinella > Rhinella marina. The sequence continues at coordinate 39,084 of ONZH01021017.1, read as the reverse complement.
AATTTGTAGCAAATAAAATTTCTTGCCAAACTTTGGGCAAATCTGCCGAATGGAATTTTTCAAAACTTCACTCATCTCTATTCATAAATAAAGGTGATTATAGCAACAAAACATATCTGTATAATACTAAAGACTGTTCTAAAATATGCTTTCAAGGGCCCTAATGACCAGAATCATTTTTTCCTTTTTTTTTCCTTTCTGCAGTTCAGCTAGTTCTCAAACCTGTAATCCCAATGGGCGTTCTCATAGTCAGATGTGATTGAAGACAGATATGTAGAAAGAGATCTGCATGGTCAAACACATAAGGAGAAATGGTAGCTGCACAGAATAGCTAGATCTCTGGAAAGACAAAAAAATCAGTTACAGGAAGCAAAAACCAGTGAGTTAATATAGGGCAGGATCTTGCAATTATCTAATCATGGGGTACAGAAACCACATGGTTGGAGAAAGCTGGAACAAGCAAGACACTCCCTAGCAGTGTCAATAAGCTGTAGAGTTTGACTAGGAAACCAAAGTTCAGGTCCAGAAACTGCATCTAGACAAGAACAGTTTAATCAAACAAAAATTTCTGTCCAGTACTCTTACTGTTGTCAATGCATAATTTTAATCATGGGTATTTTAACATGTAATTCACATTATATTTTCACTGTAGCTCAGACAATGGCGTAAATAGAGAAGTGAGGGCCTCATAGCAAGGATCAAATTAGGCCCCCCACACAGGACCAAAAGGTTTATACCTAAACCCTTTAGAGGGTAGAGTCCTGACCAAGTTTTCATCTCCAATAGAAGAGGAGATAATCCTAACTAAGACTGGGCCCCCTCTTGCCCTGGGCCCCATAGCAGTCACATGGTCTGCCGCTATGGTAGTTACGCCCCTGAGCTCAGATGTCTCTAGTAGAGATGAGCAAATATATTCGCCGCTTTGTAGATTCATATCAAATCTTGGGATTTTTCAGCTGCGAAGCGAATCCGAATATTAGGTGATTCGCTTCGTTTTTATACGCATTCGCTACATAGTGTGTCCTATAAATTATACGCTATTCTACGTATAATTTAGTTACTCTTAACGCTGTCGAGTACGAATTCAATTCAGCGATGCAGACTTTTCCCTGGTAGTTACTCTATACGCTGTTGCGTATGAATTCAATTCAGCGATGCAGACTCCTCCCTGGTAGTTCCGCCCCTTTCTCCAGCGCGGGAGGATGACGAGGCAACTCAGGAAATTAAGTTGCGCATTCGTGCGCCTCATCCCTTTTTCCCCCTTTTCAGGTTATTTGGGAGCCCCTTGAAAGAGGGTTTTTTAAGGAACCGTTGCGGCTTTTTTTTTCCATTTGGATTACAATTTTACCTATGTGGATTACAAATTGCGACTGGGTTTGGGACTCTGCTCCAGTTCTATGACAAGCGTCAGAAGAAAAGAGACTTAAACGTGTCCGTGAGCATACTAGGTAGGTGATATTTAAAATTTTTATATTATACCTATAATAATGTATTTGCACTTTACCATATATATGTCTCGAATATTCGCTCTGCCTCTGAGGAGTGCACGCTGCGGCATCTCCTCGTACGTGCCTGCGTATTACGTAATCGCTTAGACAATAGTACTCTGAGATTTATAAGCTATTTGTACGCTCATGCGTACGTCTTCTAAGAAGTTGCGTACATTTTGTAAATTAACGTTCTTTATTAGTGAGCGAACGTTCGCTAATAGCACATAATAACATATATTTTGTACGCAAATACAACAAATCTATTTGTCGAATATACGAATTTTAGGAAAAGTTCGGCAAATGTTCGACGAATAATTTTTTGAATGATTCGCTCATCTCTAGTCTCTAGGTAATCAATATCGGATAGGTCATCAATATCTGATCGGCAGAGGTCTGACACCCAGCACTTCTGCCAATCAACTGTTTGAAGAAGAGGCGGCGCTCCAATGTGAGCGCTGCTTCCTTTTCATTACGTTGCCCGTCGTCTCAGAAATTCAATGTAATTACCAGTATTTTCTCAATTCACTTGAATAGAGAAAGTATTAGTACTTACACTATGCCACTGCGACAGGGGAGACGACACATAATCTAATGAAGAGGAAATATCACCCGCATAGAGCACTGCCTCCTCTTCAAACACTTGATCAGCCAGGGTACTGGGTGTCGGACCACCACCGATCAGATTTTGATGACCTATCCTGAGGATAGATCATCAATACAAACAGGCTGCACAACCCCTTTAAAATCATGGGCCCTAATGAACCACATATGCAATTTTTGATACTAGTCTTCACTTGGCATCAGGGCCTTGGTGCAATAAACACCTCAGCCTCTGTATCTACACCACTGAGTCCCTCACATCAAGATCTAGTTGAACTATGACACATTTTCAGAAATATGTATTTTATGAATAGATGCTTATTGCATTCCAGTATAACTCTTTGCATGTGTCTGTTACTGAACGTACAGAATATAATTGAATTGTATGTATAAACTCTGCTTCTCCTGGGTGCTTGGCTGTAAAATATATCTCCGTCAAGAGATAAAGTTATAAAGTAGCTGCTCACAAGTTCAGCCTTAGTGTAATGCCCAATTTGCAACAAACTGTGACAAAATAATTTCCATAAAAATTTCTCAAGATCCGACCGATGATCAAAATAGACTAAAACAAGTTTACTAATTTGTCCGCTAGCTTTTTCTATCTTTCCAGGTCTAAGCACTGGAATTCTGATAGTCTTAGATTTATTACTCATATAGGACAAAAGGTGATGTGAGTACTCAAGTGAGTGTGATGTGATTGAGGATGTAACGCAGATAGGAAGAAAGTCATTTAGCAGGACTGTGTTATCTGTCTTGCCATCCTTGGAGTCTTCTTCTGAAGAGCCAGTTGCAGTCACTGATTTAAACTAAGCAGAAAAGTTTGCATAAGGCAGCTATTTGTCCAAAGCGACCTCACATTTTTTTTACTGCATTTAACAGCTTAAACTGGAGCCAAGACAAAGAAAACATTGTCAAACCGTTTTGACTCATGTAAAATGCATTAGAAAAATACCATGGTAGAATTGCTCTGCTAAATCTAACTTCCTAAGCAGTTGTTTTTGCAGTCACCATAAACCCTTAAGAAACACTAACATTAGGCTTCAATAGCCTTCTTCCTATCATTAACAGCTATGCAATGGGGATAATTCCATCCTTTTTTGCAAGTCATACATGCATGTCTAAAACAATATTGAGATTGAAGCCAAGTCACAGGTAAGGCGAAACATTTTGTCTTTAACAGACATCTCCAGGATTTTCCCTAAAGATGTATCTGTCTGGACCTGACCTAGAATAACCCTTAAGGAGTCACTCACATTGAGTGCAGATTTTACTCTTGGAGGAATGGAGGGATCATTGCTTAAGGCACAAACGACTGTTAGGTTAATAACACAAATACATATAGTTTTAAACTGGACTCACGAGCACTTATTTTTCTTTGTTTTTTAAACTACACAGTGCAATCTAAAGAAGCCAAGTCTCTATTGTATGGTGCGGAGACATAATGTCATTTTGTAAAACATGGGAATGCAGAGTGTCCTTAGAGTAAGTAGAAAAAGGTAGGATTAGTTTTCTAAATCCCTGTACGGAATTAGTGGAACTCCCTGAAAGCAACTGCTTGCTTAACCCTTAATGTGAAAACAAAAAGAGAAACCTTTGATATTCAGGATAAAGAAAAGGAGCTGGAAGTTTGATGGATGAGGACAGGAGGGACCAAAGAAAGAGATAAGCTCTGATTTTTAGTTTGATGTTAGCCAGTGTTATTTTGACCCCTACTAACAAACATACAAGCACACACCTACAAACACACAGTGCTATCAATCAAACCACCACACTACACTGACAAAATATATTTGTTAAATTTCCTAAAAAACATCTACACTATGCAGTTAACTACATGAAATGTATTCAGTAATAATCTGGGACGATTAATATAAATGTGACTGAGCAAGATATTCAAGACAAGCAAAATCCTCTGTCTTGGCATGAACATCCTCTACCTCATCAATTAGTCTGGAGTTATCAGTGCTTTCAGAGGTAGTACTGGGGTTATATGACCAGATTATACAGTCACTTCATTTATCCTCTCATCACGCCATTTTGTTCAGACTTAGGTGTTTTAAACAAGCCAGGTGCCATAACTTTTCCATCCTTTGAAGGATTTTTCAAAACATTGCAGGTTTGGTGTCAGGGTGATATAAACTATATATATATATAGCGCTGGCTACTGCAGTTGTAATCTATTTGAATAAAATATCTGGGAATAAGGTGCACTACTTGTTTCTTGTACACAAATGAAGGCATTGTTTAACAATGGTGCTCCATATGGAAAATCATTTTTGGAATCTGGACATTTAATACACATCTAAATAGAATACATCTAGATATAACAGGTCAGTAAAGAAACACTGTAGTAAATGCTTCCTTTAGCAGGCCAGTTGTGACCGATCCTCAGGATTGGCTTGGCTAGGAATTAGTAGGAAATGTAAAGATACAGTACAATCATGTAAAAATGATTTAAATCTGATGGATTGCTAGTTTTTAGTGTATTTTTGTTAGGCTGGAATCATCACACTTGTAGTTTTTGAGGCAGTATTTTTTTAGCCAAAGCCAGAACTAGATCCAAAAGGAAGGATCCAAAAGACTAACTCTTCTGTATCCATTCCTGTGCTTTGCTTAAAAAACTAAATATAAAAATTGCACGTGTGATTGCAGCCTCACTGTCAGTATTTTTTAATTTTACTTCAACCTTTTGATTACTAAATAGCCAAAAATATGCATGTTGTTACAGAAGATTGTGGTATCTGATGCTCTTCTCACCTATTGGGTCCAGATCTGACTCCTGCTGTCTTCTTCTCAGCAGACGCCAGGCCTCCTCTGTCCCTCCTCTGTCAATAGGGCGCATGCACTCCCACTGGCGAGATGGGAGTGCACGAGTCACAAACACACCCTAATCTTCACTAGCCAATGGTAGACAAAACTGTGGTGTGCATAAGCAACAGGTCCCACAGTTTGCTAAGTTCCTACAAAGGTGTGATGGTACTGTGTCTGCTCATATACCAACGTTCTGCTTGTTAACTGGATTCTGACCTTCCACTGCCTGACCTGTCCTTTGCAGCACCTCTATATTGATCTTTTGCTGCCTGCTCTGACCTCGGATCATTTACAGTATAGCACATTCTCCCACCAGCCCTGACCTCACCCTATCCCTGACTGTGGGTCAGCTGTCAATCACTCAAAAACTACTCGAGTAGGTAGAAGCCTGGTGGTGGTTACCCTGCAACAAAGTCCAGATTGCTTTATATAGGGGTTAAACACCCTTGGGATTATCCCAAAGTGAAATCTTTCGGTTGACATAGTAGCTCTACACCCACTGTCATAACACATGTGATCTTCTATAGGGGTATTAATAGCCTGCATGCATTTGGAAGTGGGCTTCATTTATCAAGACAGAACAAAAAACTTTCTTTGCTTCTGTTAGTAATTAGAGTTCAGCCTTATGAGCAGAAAAGTGTGACTACTTCCTTCTAGCAACCCATACAACCCATCTAAAAAAGCTAAGCTCTAAGTTGCTCTTAGAGATGTAGCTGTCATTTTACAATGCATTTTTTTATTATCATTATTGGTCGTATCTTCCACTTTGGGCTGTAGTCATATGACCATGTCCTTACAGCTGTTTTTTATTTTTATTTCATGTGTCTATGTAACTTTCTTGAAGGGAGGAACTATGAAATAGCTCAGTATTATTAGGGGAATTGTTGTAGCTGTGGCAGAGAAAGGACAAGTGTTTCACGGGTTTGGTTGGATACAGCAACAGGAAGTGCTACATACAGGATGGAGACAAACCAGAGTGATGTGTTCACATGTAGAAAATGGGTCAGGAAAGTCGAAATTGAGAAATAAAAGCATGGTGAAGATGTGGATAAGTTAAGCATATCTGTTAAAAACCATATTAATCTTGGAATCTGCATTAAGGGCAAGAGAGAAATTTCAATGTTAGGGGTAACCAGGGGCTGACTGGGAAGTTAAAGTGGCCCTGGAAACAAAACTAAAAGTGGCCCTGTTTTGTAGTTGGGTCAAAATTGATAGAAGGCAGGAACAGCAATATCATATTGTGGTACATTATATCACCCCAACAAAGCCAAATATCACAGTCCATCACAAAATACTGCCGGCAGCACAAGATACATCCCCAAAAACTTCCACTGGCTGGCCATGAGGAGTGCCCAGGCGGCCCCCTGGGCATCAGCTCACCAGGAAATTTTCCTGTATGGTCTATAGCAAATTTTCCCCTGGGGGTAACCCTGTATGTTTCCCCATATAACTGTATCTGCTATTGAAATGATTGGGATTAATGGCAATGATAATAAGATTCCCCTCTATCAGGATTATGCTGGTAGGCCTACCTTTTTTAGTAATATGATATTTTGGGGACAGTCATGTAATCAGTCATATATAAAGGCACTACCACTGCACCCATTTTCTTATTCTCAATCCTACATTCACTTGAACTAGAGCATCTGCTGAAGTACCCAGGAGTAGTCACTAGACAGTGTACAGAGATGCGGTGTTCTGACTCCATGCACTGCTTACTACCTAAAACTGTGGCTGCAGGTAACAGCTGATCAGTGGGAGTGCCGGGTGTCGGACCCCCACTGATTTGACATTAATGAACTGGTCATTGATATCTTAGTCCCAGAAAACCACTTTAATCTTTAACCTCTTCATTCTATGTGGCTTCTAAATTTGCTTACGCACAAATATCCACAAATAAAGCTATGTATGAAAAGTTACATAAAGTGAAAAAGGATGCTCTGTAAAGATTTAAATAGACTGCAGCTTGGAAACAGGATGATATTCCAGATTCCTAAAATCTATACTATACTCAGCCTTTTGCAAAAATACAGTAGTGCTATAAATGTCTGCAATGCTTTTCCTGAGCAGAAGTTGTAAGTAACGTGAATATAAATTGTGACCTGTAAGTATGACTTACATTGCAGAAATCAGTAAAAGACTTTTAAATCATTTTAAAATATTAAGTTGCATTTTGCAGAAGTTAAAATTTAGGATTGGCCTAATTGTCTAAGATTGCTGTACAAGAGAAACATAATTCCTATGTAAATGTCACTGAATTATTAAAATAAGTATTTTATTATATCGTGAAGACACAGCTCTTGCCCACACAGGTTATGTAGCTTGCAATAAACAGAAGGACTTATTTAAAGAAATGTGCCTGGATCACGAATATGCTGTTATCCATGGAAACCAATAAGATGTCCTCATTTTTCCAGTACAGTTCTAACAGGAAAGCAATGCTCTGTGTACATAGCACAAACTGTGAAACAAGCATAGAAGCCATTAATCATAATGTCTAAGGTTCAGTGTTGCTTAGTACTCTTAGGGTGTTCCTGCTATAAGCCTGCTAGTTAGTATTAACACATTCATTTATATTTTATTTATCTGTACATTTGTTATTTGCAGATTCTCAGCTATTACAGAGAAACATCTGTCAGATCTAACTAGTAAGAGTAAGAGTAAGAAGTACAAACTGAATGTATATTTTAAGTAGGGATGAGCGAACTTTTGAAAAGTTCGGTTCGCTTCGGCGAACTTTCGTGAAGTTCGGATTCATACGAACCGAACCTAAAACGAACCTTGCTATAACGGCTGAATAATTGCTGCTACAATGATGGGAGTCTGATAGGGTATAGTTTCGTGTACTTGCAGTTGCTATTACAATGAAAAAAGTGGAAAAAATCCAAGTGACTTCAACAATGGCGAAGCAAAATATACGCATATTTGAGAATCTACACTAATGCGTACGCTAATGCGAACATTCCCGCACAAGTAACGAACATACAGTCTAGCGTTGTCAAAGGTACGCTACTTAACTGAATATGTACGCATTAGCGTACTCATACACTGCGTCTGCGAACATTCCTACTCAAGTAACGAACATACAGTCTAGCGTTGTCAAAGGTACGCTACTTAACTGAATATGTACGCATTAGCGTACGCATACACTGCGCCTGCGAACATTCCTACTCAAGTAACAAACATACAGTCTAGCGTTGTCAAAGGTACGCTACTTAATAATGTACACTAATGCGTACGCTAATGCGTATGAATTCATACAATGCGTGTACACATTAGTGAACATTCTCAAATATGCGTATATTTAGGGTATGGCATATGGCATATTCCATACCCTAAATATACGCATATTTGAGAATGTTCGCTAATGTGTACGCATTTTATGAATTCAGACGCATTAGCGTACGCATTAGCGTACATTCTCAAATATGCGTATATTTTTGCGTCGCCATTATTTTAACCAGATTCGTTACGAACTTTCTCAAAATTCGGTTCGGTGACGAACCGAACTTTTGGGAAAGTTCGTAACAAATCTGGTTCGTTACGGTTCGGTTCGCTCATCCCTAATTTTAAGTGTAGATCTGCATTTTAACACATTTAGTCTAAATTCACAGCCATAGTGCCTCAAATTACCATTCACAATGCCCCCTGACAACCTGACAATGCATCAGCAGCCATAATGGCCCTAGACTATGCCAAGCTCAGTGCCCTCTTACTCAGTGTTTCATCACAGTGTCCCCTTACTTTGGCAGCCATGGATCCCCCTGACTATGGCAACCACAGAGCACTATAATTACTAGGGAGAGCTTTGCTGCCTACCCTTACCTAGTCAGAAGCTGTACTAGGAGTCCGGAGTTATTGGCATGGATCTGTCCTGTGCACAGCATGGAGGGGGATTGGCTACACGAGTCCTGACAGGGTACACACTGCACACATTTACTCTGAATTGTGTACCAATGTGTGTGTTATTTAAACACTGAAGAGTCACACTTTCCAGAAATATGTGTGTAAGATGTGACAGAGTTCAGTGAGCAGATTATGTACACAGAGCATAGTACATGCTTTGTCCTCACAAATGCCCTGCCAGGACCTTACAGTAATGGAGCTCAGAGTCTCCTGCTTCTAATGCTGGCATTCGGTCTACTAGAGGTACCAGAAGATGACAGCACAATCTTGAGGAGAAAAGTGGCATCTAAGAGTCTGAAAAATATATATCCCTACCTTAGATACACATTAGGCCAATTTCATAGCAGAAGCACAGCTAAGGGGAGGGGGCACTAGGAGATTGTACCCAGGTGAAGAAGGTGGAAGGGATGCATTATGTGCTCCTTCTCCATTAAAAACCAGTTGTTATCTATTGGATTAGATAATGACCTGTATACTTAACCTCCTTCCTCCCACATTTTTTTTTATCTACAGGTACTTCTGCACTAGGTTGTGATGCTGTCCAGCATGAGGCGGTAGTGTGCAGTGGTACACATAAGGTCCTGATGTTGGACGTCACCCAGAGCTACGCAAAAGCCTGTAGTAAGGCGGGTAAGTATATAATCTAATTAAGAGGTCTGAATATTTTTTGGTCTCATCAAGAGTCTGAGTTAAGTTTGGAGGAATGATTTCTGAATTTATTATAAGGAATTATAAGGAATCTGAATATATACTGCACAGAAATAGAGAGTACACACAAACTCCATGCAGACGTTAACCTTGGTTGGATGACTTTTACTCTTTTACTTTGACCATATAATTTAAAGGGCTTGTGTCCAGTTTTTAAGTTATCCCTGTCCACAGGATAGTCGATAACTAACTGATTGTGGTGGTCTGACCGCTGGGACTCGCAATGATCTGGAGAATGGGGATCCAGTTCCTTCAATCTGATGCTGCAGCAGGTTGAGCATGCTCCCTGGTGCTACACTCATTCTCCATGGGACCATGGGAAATATCTAAGAACTGTAATGCTCAGTAATCCCACAGAGAGTGAAAGGAGCAACAGGGTGCTGGCCAATCTGCTGCTCCATTAGATCAGGGGAAAGGGACCCAGTGCATCATGTGGATAGAGGATAACTTCATAAGTCGCCACAACCCCTTTTAAAATGCATACACAATAGCAATGGATAGGCCACATACATAATATAAATAATTAGAATAGTTACAAGAGTTAAGTGTGTGAGAATTACATTAACCATGAATCACAAGGCTCAAGCTAATGCCTGACTTAGAAAGGTTAATAACCTCTGATATGAAGCCACTGAGACAAAAAAAGGCTGCATAGAACAAAGTTTACAATCGAATGGTTCAAAGACCAGTGATAGACTCACCAAAGAAAACAATGAAGATCCCCTTTCTATAGCCAAACAATGCCTAGTTTGCCTTCTAAAACTCATAACTATAAAGCCAGCTTCTGTGATGAGAATACCTGTTGACTGGGAATAAAAGTAAAACCCACAGATAGTGTCACAAAGGTCACTGGGCAGCTTTTTAAATGGTAATGTTATTAGGCCAGAAACAGCACAGGTCATATTTGATCATTCATCCTAGAAATAAAGGGATTTCATCATGTGTCAACCTGCTAAGCCATACCAGGGCTTATCTCAGGACTTAACTGGGATTTTTACTGTCATGCTTGTAGAAATGCAAGTTTTCATTTTTGTATTTATTTTTTAAAATATTAAATTAACCATTTATAACTAGAAATAGTAAGTGTACAGGAAATAAAGATTTCCACATATTTCCCAGCAGCATTTTCTTGTAAACATTTTATTGCATGCATGTGCATTTAGAATTTGATTTTTCAACATGTTTTTGTTTTATACATTGAACTAACCTAAGGTCATATGCCTACAATAGGCAAATATCTGTGGAAAAGTTGATCTACCATGTTGGATTTTTCAGTCAAAGTTGGATGCAATTTTTGCAAATATTTCCATTCATGTCATATGACAGATTATGCATCCTATTAATAGAAGACCTTCACCAGGCCTGGATTGAGATTTCTGGTAAGCCGTGTGGCCTGGTGCTCCAAAGGACTGCATGCCCTGGCCCTTTAATAAACTTCATAATTTACTTTGCTATATTCACCTAGGCTGCTCCCCCTTTTCATTCCGCCCTGACAATTGCCAATGACTTGCATCAAGATGTTCCTTGTGGGTGGCACTGAAGACTCTGCTTGCTTCTGCCTCTCGTATCACCTGCACCCACAGCTCCAGTACTTCATTTTGTGCTAGACCAGATGAGATCTGTCCACCAACCACAGTTGGCTTGACTCCTGGAACCCTTACTCACTACAGTCTCCATCTCTGATTCCAAGTCAATTTTCCTTCCCGACATTTCCTCTGGCTGGTGGTGAGATGAGTTCAGACTAGTACTGCAGCAGCTGTTTACTGAATAGTTGATAGCCACTGCCATCAGGCAACCTGGGGCTTCTGCTTGATGGAATGAGAGTCTCATTGTGACCACCAGTACTTTATTAAATAGGGAAGGCCTGCTGAGAGAGTGACCATCAGTACTTAGGAAAGCAGGGGGAACCCTGCTTACAGAGTTGCCATTAGTAACTAAGTACTTAGGGGGACAGGGCAGGCCTGCTTAGAGAGTGACAATCAGTACTTAGGGGGATAGGTGAGGCATGCTGAGACAGTGACCATCAGTACTTGGGGGGATGGGGGAGGCCTGCTGGAATGAGTAATTGTTAATACTTGGAGGAACAGGAGAGGCCTGCTGGACTAAATGACAATCAGTATCAGGTTGGGGATGCTGAAATAAAGTGATCATTGCTGGCCCTCTAATACGGAATGAGGTGACTTATGGTCTCATAAGAGAATGGTACTGGGGGGCTGTTGGAATGATAGTGACAAGTAGGCGAAGTTTTGAAAAATTTGATTCTGCAGCCTCGCCGAACTTCGTCAAGAAATTTATCAAACTGGTGTTAAATGGAACTGGCTTAGCTGCCCATAGAAACCTATTCCCCCTTTCATTTTCCAAAGGAGCTGTCCAAAATAAAAGGTGGAATATGATTGGTTGATAAATGGCCCCCTTGATTCATGATAACTTACTTTGTCACAAATCGCTTTTCATTGTATGGAGTGGGCGCAAAAATAAATTCATACTCACCTCATCCATTTGTGTACCAATAGGCCTCCATCTTTATTGAAGATCCTGAGTGAAATATTGTGCAAGTGGTATGATGTCACCATGCCAGCCGGATCTTCATTCAAGATGGCCATGGCGGCCTCTTCACACTGAAATGGATAAGGCTAGTATTATTTATTTACTTATTTATTTATTAACCGATTAACCCCTGAAAGCCCACATTTTTAATCTCCCGATCAACGATGAATGCAGCATCTGATGGGTTCAATGACAGGGGGTGGCGCAATCGGCGTTCCCGTTATTGTGCTTGCTACTTACAAAGAAATGTATTTTGTGAACATGGTGCATTTTTTTCGGTGTCAACGGATCAAGGACCCATTCAAGTTTAATGGGTGTTGATGCATCCTGGCCGCCACACAGATGTTGCCTGTGCATTGGGGACCGCATATTGCAGTCCCCAATGCACGGAAAGGCCACATAATGGCCGTGGGTATGAGCCCTAAGACACAGCTTCATTGCTGACATCACATCTACAGGGTCCATCCAGGAGAATGATCAGAACACTGCCATCAGAGGCAAGGTCATTGATGATTTTGTGTTTACAGGGCAGAAGCTTACAAGCCTTGCCACACCTCAGATGTAGATGTGATGTCATCGGAATAGGGAACTATACACAGTGGAAAATGTCAAGTGACTGATGGAGTGCAGGGAAATGAAGCATTATAGATAAACAACCACTATTAGTAAGTGTAACATGTTGTTTATTGTCAGTTGATGCTGAAAATTGCAAAACCAGAATATCTCTCAATGAGCTTTTTCCTGCAGCCTCTGGCACCAGAAAAAGCACTTTAAACAGAGCCACCACACAGCTCCATTTAAAGTTTGGTGGCTGTGCCAGGTTACTGCAGCTCAGCTCCAATTCAAGTGACCTATCTTGAGAATAGGTCATCACTATCAGGAGATTGAAAAACTCCTTCAACCTAACTAGTCATCTAATACTTTTAGAGTTTATAAGATTTCAGTTTTTGCTATAAGTTTTCTTTTCCAAGTCTCAAGCAGACAGTTGTTAATGATTTATTTTGGTCTTCTCTGTCAGGTAAAGCGCTTATGATATATTATGTGACAACATTCAAAATGAAAAGATATGAACTTCTTGTCCTATTTCTGAACTCTTTACTTTACAGTTCATTCGGAAAGTCTTCAGACTGTTTCACTTTTTTCACCTTTAGTGATGTTGCTGCCTTGTACTAAAATAAAAGCACAGGCTAGTAGCATCAGTATAGCGGGTGGACAGATGAGACTGGATGTAGCGTTTAGGACAGACTGAAGGAGGGAGAGTTTAGTGAGATGTAGACCGATTAGTAATGAGTTGCAGTAGTCCAGACTCTGCACTCAATTCCCCTTAAAAATGAAAACAGAATTTTAGAAATGTTTGCAAAGAGTAATTCTAGCCCTATAAGCAGTTGAACAGTTTTACCAGTTGTATTATATCAGTGCATATCTCAGGCAGATGGATTATTACTTTCAACCTTTTAGACTCTAAAGTAAAGAAGAAAAAAAATCCATCTAATTTAGTTATGTGTGTGTCCTGAAACCCTGCAGTGCAAGTATTTCTAGCCTGGACATCCCACACACAGTTATAACCCCTCTCAGTCTTCTCATTTTACTGCAGGCATTTTTAGGGACACAGTGGATGAACACTTGTTTGATGGTACTCTATTGAACATGCATGTCTGACACTCCAGAGGCATATGTTAATATAAGGGAGTGCTTAACACTAATACACTATATGAGGGCATATGTTTGTAGAAAAACACTGGGGCTAAGAAAACCAATGAAAAAATCTGTTTAAGAAGCTGTTCAAACTAGGCACTGTCCATAAGAAGAAATAGTAGCCCCTAATCGTAATGAAGGCCTCTCACCCAGTTAAGCCTGTTGTCTCTACACTGCACTGATGAGGCACAAAACAGCTGTCTACAGATGAGCACCTGGCTTAGCTATTATCCAGATTATGCTACAAGGTTTGTTTTAGGAGGTTGAACAATAATTTATAGGATGGATACCTTACATCTGGTGGCATTAGCGGCTCATTTTTCTTGTATTTTTTTTAAAGACAGCTAATTTGCATATCTTTTTCTCAGAGGAGCACTGCATGCTCTATAAGATTCCCTATGCCTACTAGGTGCTCTCCATATGGAAAAGTAGTACCCTGCAATAAGCTGATCACACACTCACACACACATACACTACTATCTTTAAGTAATGATTTGCATACCACATATAGTAAATGAAATGGTGCTTGCCTAAAACAAACCTACCAAAATAACCTAATTGAATAAAAGAGATTCTGTGGATCCATTTTCCCATTTAATATTGTTGACTAACTGGTCTTACCACCCTACATTTCCAATCAAGCTTCACAAGTAAAGTTACTAACCAATAAAACATAGGTTATTTTATGCATACTCAAGCACAGAGGCTATGGCAGCACCAAATATAAATACTGCTGCATAATAAACTGTGACGTTTTGTGTGTAGCCGTCAAATTCTACTACACAAATCCATGAGCTACTATTCATCAGTCGCTGTCACAGTTCCAACCCTCCAGCAGTGGTCCTGAGCTCTGCATTCATGTATGTGTAATAAGAATATTATTCATTGAACCTCATATCACTGCAGTACTGTAAGGGTTAATTTCCTTTTGCTCACTGTGCAGCTGTTTGACTAATATGCTAATCAACTCTGCTATATATACTATGCTGTTTGTTCCACCCTTTGGCTGCGCAATAGGTTTCACTGGCTGGCTAGATCCACCAAAAATTCTATAATACATTTGTCTGCCTGTGTGACAAACTTTGCCTGATTACTAGATTCTTACCCTCTGCCGCCTGACCCGACCTTGGGACTGTTTCACAGATTTGTATGTACTCTGTTTTTTTTCCTGACTGAGAGTATTGCATGGTCCCTTGGTGCTTAGTTACCAATCACATCACAACTATTACATAAGGCAGTAGCCTGGTGGCTTCCGTTCAGTGAAATCCAGATCCCAGTATAAGGGTTAAATTGTGAAAAATGTCAAACTGGTTGGTTGGTTGATTACACACTCACTGCCCATGACATTTATGTTTATTTGCAGGTGTGCTCACCAGATTCCATGTACAGTACGTACAGTATGTGCAGCTAGTAATAGATAGTGGCCAACACTTTTTTTTCCAGCAATAGCTTTCCCACTCTGGGTTCTATCTTGGGTAAGCCAATATGCAGTACCCAAGAACAAGGTCACTGCAAAGGGTTTACTGATGTGATATTATATTAAATGAAATATTGTGATTTATTGCATTTGTGTACCTGGTGGCATTGTATGGACAAGTAAGGGTTAAACCTGTGCTTACAGTCTGGGTCTATGGAGATTGACCCTGGGTCCTCTCCCAGAGGAGTCTATTGTAAGCAGAGGAAGAGGACAGATGCGTGAGGGAGTGCTCTGCAGCCAAACACCTCCAGTTCCAGTGAATCACTATCACTGAAACGTGTACAGCTAAAGAACAATTGCTACACTAAAGTAGTTCAGAGAGTGAATCTTCTATCACCAATACCAAGCAGCATCCCCCCCAGAACTGTACTCTCCAGTTATCAACTATTATCACCACTACTGATCCCCACCACTCCTCACAACCCCCACCCACAGCCAGTTGTCAGACCATCCCCCTCACGTCCCATACGGACCCACAAGATAACGCACTTTTACAGTCCTGTCCAGACAATGAAGAGGAAATACAGAAGCCAATTATCAGACGAAGGCGAGGATGTAGGGGCAGTAGAGGTAGGACCTCAAGGCACCCTAAAAAGGGCCAAACCCAATCTGACGGTAAAGGGGATTTCCCAACAAACTCCTTAAAGGAGAAGGGGATTTTCAATTTCTCAGATTATATACTGAATAAGCACGAAATTGAAGTCTTATCCAAGGGACTAACTTTCTGTCCCTCGAACAAACCAGACATTTTTGAACTGTTTGTAGATCTTAACCAATATATCAGAAAGCTTACTCTACAAAGGCACTATACACGTAAAAATATTCAGTTTACTACAACGAAACATTCTTCACTCTCCCCATCAGTTAACAACACGACTACCCCATCCGATCTCGATGATGAGGAGGATATAGGAAATCTCCTACATGAATTACAATTAGCTCCCATCACCTCTCAGTATCGTCCCAAATCCACCTTTTATCCGATAGAGAGCAGGGGTCCCCATCTCAAAACATTCTACAATCTAGTAATGAAGGATTTACGTAATTTCACTGATGACCCTTCCCAATTAAGAATTACCAATTATAACCTATCATACCCCCAACGCAGAGCTCTTAAAACACTGAGCAAAAATAGAGATATATTTATTAAGAATGCGGATAAAGGTGGAGGAGTGGTAATCCTAAATACTGAGTCCTATAAAAAAGAAGCCAATCGTATATTATCTGATGAACAATATTATGTTAAACTAGATACAGATCCCACAGATGTCTATAAAAAACTATTGTTTGAACATATCAAAACAGGTGCATCAATTGGTATTCTCACCAAGAATGAGGCAAGGTTTTTAGCTCCACCTAATCCATCTATTCCATATTTTTATTACCTTCCCAAAATCCATAAATCTCTCACTAATCCTCCGGGTCGTCCTATAATATCCGGTATAGATTCCCTTACTACCAACCTATCGGCCTATATAGATAGTTTTTAACAAAAATATGTTGTACACCTTCCCTCTTATCTTAGGGATTCTAGTCACCTTATCACCCTTCTACAAAACTTCGAATGGAGACCAGATATGTGTTGGGTCACTATGGACGTTTCTGCGCTCTATACCAACATTGAACATCAACGAGGAATAGAGGCTGTTGAGATATTTTTACAAGAAGATTTTTATCTACCCCCACACCAGAGGAAATTTATCCTTCATTCAATCTTCTTCATATTAAGTCATAACTATTTTAAATATGGAGATTCCTTTTATCTACAAAAATGCGGTACAGCGATGGGGACGAAATTTGCCCCATCCTATGCCAACCTATTTATGGGCGCCTTCGAATCAAATGTAGGACTCCTCGACCACCCTAATATACAATTCTACAAACGGTACATTGACGACATTATCTTCATCTGGCAAGGGAACATAGATACCCTAGATAAATATGTCCAAGATCTGAATCACAACAATTGGAACCTGACTTTTACAGCACATATTGATAAAACATCCGCAATTTTTTTGGATCTAACAATTTATAGCCTCAACAATAAAATAACCACCAGCACATACTTTAAAACGGTCGATGCTAACAGTTACCTCGATTTCTCTAGCTGCCATTATAAACAATGGAAACGTAATATCCCGTATGGGCAGATGAGAAGAATCAGAAGAAACTGTATGGAAGATGAAACACTGACTAGCCAATTAAAAATCCTTCAGAATAGGTTTAGCGAGAAATGTTATCCCCCTGGGCTGATCCTTGACTCTATGAATAGGGCCACAAAGGAATCACAGGAGACTAGTCTCAAACCTAAGGATCACACCAAAACTATGAAACCAAGAGGACCTAATTTCATAACTCGATACACTTCACAATTTAAGATAGTTAAGTCCATTCTCTCCAACCATTGGCCAATCCTATAGAAAGATCCAATCCTTGGCAGTGAACTTCCCAAACACCCATTGGTCACTTTTAGATGGGCGCAAACCTTGAAGAACCTTCTAGCCCCTTCCTGTCCAAAAATCTTTCCCAGGCCTCACTGAGATAAATCCATGCAACAACGAATAAATGCGCCACCAATCGCTGCAAGTGTTGTGATACCATTCAGCATAATGTGAAGTTAGTCATAATTTCCAACGAAACTGTTCATCTTAAACACTTTATGAACTGTGGGTCCAGCTTTGTTATCTATATGTTGCAATGTCCCTGTGGGCTCCAATACATAGGGAGAACCACCCAATCACTTAGGGACAGATTGAATCAACACCGCTACAACATAAACAAAAAGTATTTAAAACAGTGTGTCCAAACACTATCACGAGTACCATGGTGGCGATCCAAGCACATTGTCCATAACACCTATCGATTGGATCCCTAATTCTTATTCGCAGTTATGTAAAAAGGAAATGTTCTGGATATTCCGTTTTAATTCTCTGACCCCTTTTGGGCTCAATGAAGCTTTGGAATATAGTAATTATTGATATCTTACTGCCATGTACCTAAATATCCATTTATTATCATACTCCTTTATTTATATTATTTATATAAAACTTTTGGTACATGTTTTGTTTTATTTCAGATTTTTTTCTAATTTTCCATCAAGATTACACAATATATAGTTTCAGGCAAATATTTCCTCATATTTGGTATACATTTGATCTCTTTCCCCAACAACCATACTCCGATTATATATATATATAAATATAATATATATATATATATATATATATATATATATATATATATATATATATATATTGTTTATACCTTGCACCCTCTATATATGCTAACTGCTTTAGAATCGAATGAATATGTATGTCTTTTTAATATCATTCACTGTCTGGGTACCTTATCTAGTTTCCATGCGTTCCACTCTGGTACGCATTAAAGACTTGGGCCCTGATTTATCACACCTTCACTCCAGAATTCTGTCTTCAAAAAGTCGCACGATAGGGCTTTTGCGACTTTTTTGCGCATTTTTTGCGACTTTTTGCATGTGTACACCACTCACTCCAGTTTGTAATATGGGTGGAAAAGTGGGTGTGGTTAGCCATGTTAATGAGTTTCACTCCAGATTTATCATTGCGAAAAAAGTCGCAAAATAGTCGCAATCTCACTCCAGGAGGAGGGTGGAGTAGGAAAAGTGGAGTAGCTTCTGTAGACAGAAGTGTTAGGTTTAAGGACAAGCCACATTTATCAAACAACCTGGGACGTTTGATAAATGTGGCACAAAGTACTCCAACATAGATGCAAGCAAAACTGACTTCAAATATTCTCCTAATGATAAATTCCCCCCTTGGTCTAATGTTGGTTTCCTCCTGTGTGCGTCCCACCCTGGAACGCATGGGGGATCACGTGATCGGAATCTTCGCTGCGCTCTTTCTTCCTGCGTTCCACCTTGGGACGCATTGTGCTCCACATCCGGCTAGTCTGCCGGTTTTCATTATCCTTTAGCAGTACTTAGCTAATAGAGAAAGTCATTTTTTCCTCACTCCTATCTTTTTTCATTTAGTTAGGGTGTATATTATCGACACCCTATTTTATTATTATTTTTTAAGTAGATTATGTTATTTTGCCATGCGTTCCACCGCTGGAACGCATGGCATTTCCGGTTTATACAGGAAACAACACCGTTTTGTAGTTTCTAGCGTTTTTTGGCGCCAAACGCGATGACTGCTTGGATTATCCCACCCCCAGGGACCTACCTCTCTCTATATATGTAAGTGTTCATTGAATTTTTATATTTGTATACATACTGTTATGCTCCTGAAGAAGGGGATACCTGCTCCCCGAAACGCGTTGAGCTTTTATTATTAAAGATACTTATCCAACAAAGAAGTCCTGAATCATCCATTTCAAGGGACGTGGGGTATCTGTGATCTACAAGCGAACTCTGCGAGGGAGGGTCAGGTACGGGTGTTTTATGCTTATCCCAGTACCCCCCTCCCTGGTGAAGTAAGTTTCTCATCTCTTCCACACTATACGTACTGGTTCTGACCAACTAACGTGTTGGAAAACTCTATGTATGTCGCTATTTATTTCTATATATATATGTTTTTATACTAGAACTTGGTGTGTATACATAGACCTGGCACCGTAGAGACACTTATCTCTATAGTAATATAGTTTATGACTTTTACATACTTTCTTTCACCTCTGGCGCTCCATCACAATTTGTTTTTATAACTCAGAGAGTGAAGGAGGTTAGAGGGTCTAGTGCACCCTTCCACACTTTGATATGCCCTGCTCAGTAACATATTAAATCTGCAGCCCTCAGTCTGGGAATGTGCAGAAGAATTTACTACAAATCTCGTTACCACCTTATGGTTCTGTTGAGAGACTTAGAAAGAGAGAGGGAAGTAGTACTAAAACCCTCAATTATTGCTGCTGTTCATATACTGCCACTGGGGAGATATTGCACTGTGTTGTATGCCTTGGAGCTGTCCCTTGTTATTGCTGAATGGACTGCAACTTTTATTCTGCACTTCTGTAAAGAGAGACTTATTTTTTCACACCAATTGGACTGGTTATTAACCACCATACATAGGCTCTGCATCTTCCCCCTGCAACCACACTCCTTGCATTCTGCCAAACACCTATCATCAAGGGCACCCCAGCTACCACCAGGCAAGAGACTCGCCAACTGCCTAGTATTTCTAAAACCATCTACACCATAATCAACACTCTCATTCCCCTCCTGCACCTCCCCAGAAGGCCGCTGGAAATACAATTTACATGTGACAACATCCTTCCTACTGAGATATGTATCAAACTTACCTATGATCTTTTTTTTTTTTTAAAAAGCAGTTGACAAATATGTGTCTTATCTTTTACAAAACAATTCAGAGCATTCCCTTTTCTTTTTTTTCCATATGGCATTAATTCCCTGTCATTCATAATCTTCTATTACAATACAGTTTTTTATTGCCGTAAAGTTGATATGTTCATGGTTTCTTTCTCCTTAATATGTATCATATGAACATGTTTTAAACTTCTCAATTATAAGATTAAATGCTTCATTTAAAAACCTCTAAAGTATCACAGGCATGCCAATAAATATTGATCAAACTAAGTCATTCATGCCTAATTGACATAAGAATTTTGAAACCCTTTACAAGTTACTTAAAAGGATGGCTTTACGAGTTGATTCTCCATACATATGGTATCCATACTTAGAAAATATCAAAATGGCATGTCATTCCTTAAAATAGATTGCAAATGACAGGGTATATAGATACATTCCCTTGGTTCTAAGGCTACGATTGCTACTATTGCTCACCAAAAGGTTGTTTCAAAATATTGATAACGTAAAGCATTAGTTACAGATTCCATTGATTAAAATACTTTCAAGGATATTTGTATGTGTAACATTCAACTCCATAGGAAGTTCCATTTGATCTTGGGTATAAGTAAAATATACTTTCTTCATGTTTGGGTAACATATGTGGCATGAGAAGAAGGGTTGAAATAGTAAGGGAGTTTATATATTTAGTAAGCATCTTCCAATAAATTGCATGTGTATAATTATATATATATATATATATATATATATATATATGTTAAAGGAAATAAATAAAATTATTGTTCTAAAAACAAATACACATACACTGGCCATACTTGTGAGATGACAGCTGTTTCTCCCAAATCCAGTATAAACATTCAAGCTAGGCTTTGCTGAGAATGCATGTTCAATTCAATCAGGAAAGGAGATAAGCCATTTCCAGTCATCTCTGTAAATGCCACATCTTCTATTAGGACAGAGAAAAGGGAGGTGAGTTGGGAATCCCCATATCCATACAATTGTTGGGGCAGTATACTGTGCAGCACTGTGTTGTTCTGCTGGGATGATATTTTGCACTATGGTATTTTTGACCATGCCAACTTGTATTGTCTCGCATTCTGTTAATTTGGACCTGCCTACAAAATGGGGCCACTTTTATGTTTTTTTTTCAGGGCCACTTTAGGTTCCCAGTCCACCTCTGCTTATAGTCATCAGAACACTGGGCTAAGGCTGGCATCTAATGTAGTTGAAAAGATATTTTGCAAGGGGGGAAATAGGAAACATTATTTCCACTGTAGCAAATCAAATAATTTCATTCATCATAATAAGAGTTTTCTTTCTGATAACATGTACAGACAGAGTCATAAATAACATAGCAACAAACAAGTCAACAACTAAAAGAAGAGGAAGGAGGGCCCTGCTCACACGAGCTTACAATCTAGGAAAGGTTTTTTCGACACTGCCCTTAGTGGTTCTAGCCAGAACAGAACAGCCTGCTGGAGCTCATTGGATCTGGCATTGCCAGATGCTACCAGATTGCCTGCCGACCCCAATGATTATAATAAGGTCCGGTGGAGATTTGGCTGCTACCTGGCGAATATGCCAGGATTTGGCTGGACAAAACCACAGCGGGTGCATCCCTCCAACCATGCTTGGTCCAGAAAAAGCTGGAAAAAGTCAAACCATTGTAACTACAACCACCCTAATTGCTGCCACCACCACTCCTATCACCCGAGTCGCTGCACTATTTTGTCATGATTTCCTCTAAAGTAGTATTAAAGAACTGGAGGAAAACTGATGACAAAACTGATCCAAGGGATTAGTTGTGTTTTTGATGGTATCAGTTATGCTACTGCATGCTGACCACTGCTGGCTCATTGATAGATGCGCCAGAGCACAAAGTGCATAGCATTGTAATCTGTTGTGTCTGGCTCGGTCTTAAAACAACTAGCCTGATACAACTGTTATATGTGAATCCAGATTACAACTATGCCAACTCAGAAACTATACACAAAAACAATGTAAACTAAAATAAAATACTTTAATGAATCCCTTATATTCCTGTAAGAAATATATATGAGAGTAACATTTCATAAGAATGTAGAAATATTTTATGTGAAATGTGGTAAGGGAGCTGCCACCCACAGCTAATTTAAAGACTTCAGTTTTACATGTGTACATTGAATGCATGAAATAAACACTTATATCGCCTATATAATCTAATTATTTCTGATATGTTGAAATGGATTCTGCCCACACATCCCTGACATTGTGTTTTTAATCAAAGAGGCTCATTAAAACCAGAGGCCGTAATGTAATGTACAGTTTAGTGCCACATCTGATTTTACAGTGGAATTGAGCTGATTTGCACAAGGGCATATAACATACTTTATGCTATAAATAGGAGACAAGCAGAATCTGGTTTTCTGAATATCATGCTATGTATTGAAGATGAAACATGTAGGGTCTTTTATTCTGTCTTCTGTTTTATTTTCACAATATGTTTAACTTAATACAAATATGTACGATTTGTAGATGAGGGATATGATAGATCATCTAAAAGGATTGTCTGACTCTTTAAACCCTTCACTCATTATCACGTCAGGGTTGCCAACCTTCCTTTCAAATTTTTTTGGACAACTGAACCAAATTTACGGACGGCCCAAAATTTTTTATCGACATAATAAACCACACCCCTTTTAGAGGACACCCCCTCCTTCCACGCCCTCAGAATAAAGAGGATTGTTCAGTAGTTAAAAATAAAATATGGTACGTGGAAAAGAAATCAACAATTTTCAGCTGTTACATCCCTGCCACTGAGTGCTTTGTTTATATGGCTGCAGTGATGATGCCTGTGACACGCTGGACTTTCTGGCATCATTGCTGCTGCCACGTAAACAAAGACTGACAGGGATGTAATGGGCAAGTGTGCACATCTGTCATAGTGCTGGTGATGTGCACACTGATTTGCAGGTGTATGGCATGTGACCACTGCAGCCAGTTCTCAGCATTAGATCACTGATTGGTGATTGACTGCAGCAGTAACATACCATATACCGGCAAGTCCTTGCTGAATAAATAGGTGACACATATTTGGATGGACATTACATTCACCAATACCAAACGTACAAGATGATACAGCACAACATACCTCTTAAATCCAGTGATGTCTCCCTGATGTAGATCTTCTCTTTTCTCATCTTCTCTATTTGGCCCACACCGCCATGACACTTCTTTCAGCCACTTCTTCTCTCTGCAGAGTTCCACAAAGACCTTAGATTACCCACTTTTCTGTTATCCTGCTGCTGCCCAAAATACTGTGCTCCCCAATGTCCTCAAATACTATACTGTAGATATAACAGTGCCATATAGGTAGGACCCCATATAGTTACAGTGCTCCCCAAAGTCCCACTGAATAATTCTCTCCCAGAGTGTCCTCATTAGTAATAGTGCCCCAATAGTGATAATGCTCCACAAGCAGCCCTTTTAGCAGTAGTACCCTCCATATTGTACTAATAATAGTAACACCCCCAATAGTACACCTAGTAGTAGTAATAATTCCCCATAATAGAAATCATTTTTCCCATAGTGCCTCCGGTAGTGCTCCCAGAAATAATAAGGACCCGCTGTAATGGTCCTTAAATCAGCCCAGGGGGCTGGGCCTGGGGGCAGGAGGGAACATGCCCCCCGGGCCGGTGGATGTCAGGGCCGCTGCGACTCCTGAACTCAATTGTATCTGCATCCACTAGATGAAGATACAAATGTGCCTGCAGCACCCAGTGCTAGCGGAACAAGGGAACCGTGACGTAGGCGCCTCCTGCAACGTTTCTCAGGAGCGGACCTGCCAGAAGAGACCGGGTCTGCATCGTGGGACCATGGCGGGACAGGTAAGTACAAACTGCCCTCCCCCTATACTCTCTATATGCAGCCCTAAACCTAATACTGGCCCTGCCTTAACTTAACCCTAATACTGGCCCCTGCCCCCCTATTACTGACCCCCAATGCTGGCCCTGCCCTACCCTAACCCTAATACTGGCCCCTGACCCCCTAGTACTGACCCCTAATACTGGCCCTGCCTGACCCCTAACCCTAGTACTGGTCCCTGACCTCTAATACTGGCCCCTGACCTCTATCCTAGTACTGACCTCTAACCTTGGACCCCTAACCCTGATACTAGCCCCTGACCCCCTAGTACTGACAATTAATACTGGCCCTGCCTGACCCCCTAATGCTGGCCCTGTCTCAACCCTAACCTAGTACTGACCCCTACCCTAGTACTGGCCCCTGACCCCTACCCTTGTACTGACCTCCAACCCTGGACCCCTAACCCTAATATTGACCGCTAACCCTAATACTGACCTCTAATACTTTCCCTAACTCTAATACTATGCCATACTGACCCCTAACCCTACTACTGACCCCTAACCCTAAGGCTACATTCAAATGACCATATGTGTTTTGCGGTCCACAAATTGCGGATCCACAAAACACGGATACTGGCCGTGTGCATTCCACATTTTGTGGAACACACATGCCCAGCCGTATGATAGAAATGCCTGTTCTCGTCTGCGATTGCGGACAAGAATAGGACATAATCTATCATTTTTGCAGGGCTGTGGAACGGAACTACAGACTTGCGGCCCCATTGAAGTGAATGGAAATACTGTTGTTTGAATGTACCCTAATGCTGCCTTCAACCCCAATAATGGCCCTAACCTGATACTGACCCTAATCCTAATACTGGCCCTAAAGGTGCATTCAGACGACAGTATTTCTGGGTCTGCATCGGTTCCACAATTTTGTGAAACGGGTGCGGACCAATTCATTTCACCATGTATTGTCCGCATCCGTAGTTCCGTTCCCCCAAAAAAATATAGAGCATATGTCTAGAGATGAGCGAGCATACGCGTCCGAGCTTGGTGCTCGTTGGAATATTACGGTACTCGTAAGTGCTCGCTGCTCGGATGAGTATCTCGCCATGCTTGAGGAAATGGCAACTTCCGCATTGTGCATTTTTGGCGCCTATAAACTCAGCCAATCACAATTTAGGAGACTCTGCGGTACACCCAGCATCACGTGGGGCCCTTACATGTCGATAGCAGGGGTTGGCTGGCCTGATCAGGTGACCCTGGAATATACTAGAGACTGCCCGCGGTGCTCGGCTCAGATGCTGTCTGGATGTCGTTAGGGATAGAGCTGCTGCGTTTCAGGGAGAGTGTTAGGGCCTGCATTTAGTTCTTTATTAGGCAGGAGTGATCTCCCAAGAACCCAACAGCCCTTCTAAGGGCTACAAGACATTTTTTTTTTGTCTCCTGGCTTGGCTGGCTGGCTGGCACTAGTAGTGCAGATATCGCCATATATAACCCTTTTTTTTATTGTTATATCTCAGTGATACAAATCCATTTCACACAGCTGCGTGGAACCATTCTGTGTGTCACAGTTCAGCTGTCCACTCACTAAAATCGGTATTTTCTATCCAGGTGACACTTTCTGTACGTCACTTAATCCAACAAGGTCTTTTGCTCTCACGTATATAGCTTGATCCCAAAAATCTCTGTGCGACATTTGTCTGGGTCGCAGTCAAAATAGCCACCGTCAGCAGGGTGTGAGTTAGGTCTACGATAGTTTCTGCACGTCAGGTTTCAAAAAAAAAAAAAAAATTAAAAAAATAGTTTTTTTGTTGTTTTAGCTCAGTGATACGAATCCATTTCACACAGCTGCGTGGAACCATTCTGTATGTCACAGTTCAGCTGTCCACTCACTACAATCGGTATTTTCTGTCCAGGTGACACTTTCTGTACGTCACTTAATCCAACAAGGTCTTTTGCTCTCACGTATATAGCTTGATCCCAAAAATCTCTATGCGACATTTGTCTGGGTCGCAGTCAAAATAGCCACCGTCAGCAGGGTGTGAGTTAGGTCTACGATAGTTTCTGCACGTCACGTTCCAAAAAAAAACAAAAATAAAAAAAAAATAATTAAAAAAATATAAAAAAATAGCTTTTTTGTTGTTTTAGCTCAGTGATACGAATCCATTTCACACAGCTGCGTGGAACCATTCTGTGTGTCACAGTTCAGCTGTCCACTCACTACAATCGGTATTTTCTGTCCAGGTGACACTTTCTGTACGTCACTTAATCCAACAAAGTCTTTTGCTCTCACGTATATAGCTTGATCAAAAAAATCTCTATGCGACATTTGTCTGGGTCGCAGTCAAAATAGCCACCGTCAGCAGGGTGTGAGTTAGGTCTATGATAGTTTCTGCACGTCACGTTAAAAAAAAAATAAAAAAAATATAAAAAAATATATATATATATAAAAAAAATAGTTTTTTTGTTGTTTTAGCTCAGTGATACGAATCCATTTCACACAGCTGCGTGGAACCATTCTGTGTGTCACAGTTCAGCTGTCCACTCACTACAATCGGTATTTTCTGTCCAGGTGACACTTTCTATACGTCACTTAATCCAACAAGGTCTTTTGCTCTCACGTATATAGCTTGATCACAAAAATCTCTGTGCGACATTTGTCTGGGTCGCAGTCAAAATAGCCACCGTCTGCAGGGTGTTAGTTAGGTCTACGATAGTTTTTGCATGTCACGTTCCAAAAAAAACAAAAATATAAAAAAATATATATATATATAAAAAAAATAGTTTTTTGTTGTTTTAGCTCAGTGATACGAATCCATTTCACACAGCTGCGTGGAACCATTCTGTGTGTCACAGTTAAGCTGTCCACTCACTACAATCCGTATTTTCTGTCCAGTTGACACATTCGGTACGTCACTTAATTAAACCAGACTTAACAAGTTTGTGGGTTTCAGTACAGCAGGCCCATTTATTTTATTTTTTTTATATAATACACTTATATACAGAAAATGTTGAACCCCAGGGCTAAGGGTCGAGGACGAGGGTGTGGGCGTGGGCATTCAATTACTGCAGGGGGCAGAGGCTGTTGTCCTGGGCAGGGTGAGACAGCACCTGCTGATGAGGGAGCAGGGGAACGCCGCAGAGCTACACTCTCTAGCTTCATGTCTCAACTTACAGGGACACGTGGTAGAGGACTGTTGAAACCACAACAGTGCGAACAGCTGATGTCGTGGATTGCGGACAATGCTTCAAGTAATTTGTCAACCAGTCAGTCTTCCACGCAGTCCACCCACGTTACCCAAGGGAGCACTCCTCTGGCTCATCCACCTCAACCTCCTTCCCCTCAGTCTGCCCCCTCCCAGGAAAATTTGGAATGAGATCCGGCATACTCTATGGAACTGTTTTCTGGACCCTTCCCAGAGTCACAAACCACTTCTCAGGTTGCTGCTGACCTCGTTCTCGATGCCCAAGTTTTCCAACTGTCGCAGCCTGTGGGTGATGATGATGATGATGACAATGTTGAGTTAGTGGAAGAAGTTTGTAAAGAGGTGTCGGACGATGAGGAGACACAGTTGTCAGACAGTGGTGAAGTTGTTGTTAGGGGAGGAATTCCGAGGGGGGAGAAGACAGGAATCGGAGGATGACGAGGTGACTGACCCAAGCTGGGTTGATAAGCCGAGTGAAGACAGTGCTTCTGAGGCGGAGGCGAGTGCTGCACCAGAACAGGTTGGAAGAGGCAGTGGTGTGGCCAGAGGGAGAAGCAGGGCCAGAGCTGGTGCATAAGCAGCAACTGTTTCACGTAGTGAAGCACCCGTGGCGAGGCCTAGATGTTTGCAAGTCTGGAGGTTCTTTAAAGAAAGTGAGGATGACCGACGGACTGTGGTGTGCAACCTGTGCCACACCAGGATCAGCAGGGGTGCCACCACTACTAGCCTAACCACCACCAGCATGCGCAGGCATAAGAGTGCTAAACACCCCACTCAATGGAACCAAGGCCGTTCACCACCTCCTGTGGGTTACACCACTGCTCCTTCACTTGTGTCACTTGCTGCCTCTGCTAGTCAACCCCCTGCCCAGGACCCCGGCACGAGCGCCTCCCGCCGGAAAACCACACCTTCGCCTCCACGATCCTCCACAGTTTCCACAAATGTGTCCCAGCGCAGCGTTCAGCTGTCTTTACAGCAGACGCTGGAGCGCAAGAGGAAATACAGTTCCACCCATCCACATGCCCAAGCCCTCAACGTCCACATCTCCAAATTGCTGAGCCTGGAGATGCTGCCCTATAGGCTGGTAGAGACCGAGGCCTTTCGCAATCTCATGGCTGTGGCTGCCCCTCGGTATTTGATCCCCAGCCGCCACTATTTTTCCCGATGTGCCGTCCCAGCCCTACACCAGCACGTGTCAGAGAGCATCATCTGTGCCCTGACCAACGCTGTTTCTGAGAAGGTCCACCTAACCACGGACACGTGAATAAGTGCTGCCGGGCAGGGAAACTATATCTCACCGAAGGCACATTGGGTTAACTTGGTGGAGGCTGGGACCGAGACTGACCCTGGGGCCGCTCATGTACTGCCCACACCGAGGATTGCAGGGCCTACCTCGGTCACAGTCTCTCAGACGTACTATGCCTCCTCCTCTGACCCCTCCTCCACCGAATTACCATCCGTGGGCACGGCGCCTTCAGTCGGTAGCTCTTGGTGCTGCAGCAGTGCCGTGGGTAAGCGCCAGCAGGCGGTGCTCAAACTGCTGAGCTTAGGTGACAAAAGGCACACCGCCCAAGAGCTGTTACAGGGCATCACGGCGCAGACCGATGTGTGCCTGGCACCGCTGAACCTCAAGACAGGCATGGTTGTGTGTGACAACGGGCGTAACCTGGTGGCGGCTCTGCAACTTGGCAGACTGACATATGTGCCATGCCTTGCCCACGTGTTCAATCTAATAGTTCAGCGGTTCCTCAAGACATACCCCAATCTGTCTGACTTGCTCACCAAGGTGCGCCGCATCTGTGCGCATTTCCGCAAGTCCACCACAGATGCTGCAACTCTCAGGGCAGTGCAGCACCCCCAACTGCCCGCTCACTGACTGTTGTGCGACGTGCCCATGAGATGGAATTCGACATTAAACATGTTATCCAGAGTTTACCAGCAGCGCAGAGCGATTGTAGACTGCCAGATGTCAACTTCCACCAGAACTGGTAGTCAGGTCACTCAGATTCCTCAAGTCTACAATGAGGAGTGGACGTGGATGTCTGATATCTGCTAGGTGTTGAGCAACTTTGAGGAGTCAACACAGATGGTCAGCGGCGATGCCGCCATTATCAGCCTCACCATCCCGCTGCTTTGCCTGTTGAAAAACTCACTGCTCAGCATGAAGTCGGATGCTTTGCGCTTGTCACAAGAGACAGTGGAGGAAGATACGTCACTTGGTAGCCAGAGCACCCTCCGGTCTGTTTCTCAGCGCGTATCGGAGGAGGGGGATGAGGATGAGGAAGAAGAGGAGGAGAATGTCGGCGAGACAGAAGAGGGTACCAGTGCTCAGTCCTTAACTCTTGAGCGTGTATGGGCTGTAGAGGAGGAATTGGAGGAGGAGGAGCAGGAGGAAATGGAGAGTCAGGCCAGTGAGGAGAGGGAATTCTTACATGTTGGGACTCTGGCGCACATGGCAGACTTCATATTAGGCTGCCTATCCCGTGACCCTCATGTTAGAAGCATTTTTTAAAACACCTATTACTGGGTGTTCACTCTCCTGGACCCACGGTAAAAGCAGAACCTTTCCACTCTCATCCCTGCAGAGGAAAGGAGTATGAGAGTGAATAGATATCAACAGGCCCTGGTGCACAAGCTGAAACAATCCTTCCCATCTGACACCGCTAGCGGCAGAGGGCATGGTTCTGTGGGCCAAGTAGCGGGGGAGAGTAGGCGAGCAGGCAGCTTGTCCAGCACTGGCAGGGGAACGCTCTCCCAGGCCTTTGCCAGTTTTATGTCACCCCAGTCACCTGTCCCCAGTCTAGGCAGAGTAGGGGGGAGCTGTACAGAAAGATGGTGAGGGAGTACCTTGCTGACCATACCAATGTCCGTAGCGATCACTCTGCTCCATACAACTACTGGGTTTCAAAGCTGGACATGTGGCCTGAACTGGCGCTGTACGCCTTGGAGGTGCTGGCCTGCCCTGCCGCTAGCATGCTGTCAGAGCGGGTATTCAGTGCAGCAGGTGGCGTCATCACCGATAAGCGTACACGCCTGTCAACTGACAGCGCTGACAGGCTGACGCTTATTAAAATGAACAAAGCCTGGATTTCACCGGAATTCAAATCTCCTCCGGGGGAAAGCAGCTAAAGATTAACATTACTTATGTATCCGATTCCTCTTCTCTACTCCTCGTACTCCTCCATGTCGTCTTTGCCTAACGCTGACCAAAAAAACACCATTTTTTAGAGGTCCAACTGGCACTCTTTTACCACAATTTTTCAGGAGGGCCCCCTACAGGCCCTCTCTTCTAACAATTTTTCCAGAGTTCCACCTACAGGCCCTCTCTCCAAACAATTTTTCCAGAGTTCCACCTACAGGCCCTCTCTGCAAACAATTTTTCCGGAGGTCCACCAACAGTCCCTCTCTCCAAACAATTTTTCCAGAGGTCCACCTATAGGCCCTCTCTCCAAACAATTTACGTCTTTTTTCTATCTTTCTTTCTCTCCAAACTATTTTTCCAGATAGCTGCCATATACGGTATTAAACTGAGTGGTATACATAGAAGACATGCCACACTTGATCAATCTTATAATTTACAACTGTACCGGTTGATGGTAAATTTTTAAGTTGGGGTCCTGCATCGTCATTCAAACTCCATCTGGCTGTTGTCATCACCACACACACTAGCCAAGGGGGCACTCCTCTGGCTCTTCCAGCTCAACCTCCTTCCCCCCACCTACAGGCCCTCTCTCCAAGCAATTTACCCAGGTAGGGGATGTATTAGATATTGTACTGATTTTTATTTGGTTCTTTTTTATTTGCCTCCTGCAATAGACGGGAATCAAACCCGGGTCAACTGCTTGGGAAGCAGCTATGCTCACCACTTTACCACCAACAGCCACAGCAACTGATAAGAACAGATACTAAACTTGATGTCAGCCAACATTTCGACAATCGATAACTCGAAACGTGTCCGCCGTCGAGACCCGGCGTCCGGCCACCCTGAACATTTCACATACTCTGACTGAGTCTTACCCTGGGGCCGCTCATGTACTGCCCACTTGGAGGATGCTTCACCTCCTGCTACCTCAGTCTAACTCGGTCACTCTGTTGTCACCGCCATGCTGCGTCTGGTTAAATTTTTGGGTGGCTCACCTGCTACCTCATGTAGCTTTTTCACTTGTTGGTGTCACTGCCATGCTGTGTCAGGCTTATGCCTGCATCATGTGGCTGGGGATAAGAGAGCAGTGCCAGCATGGGCATGGGTGATGGACCTTTGTTGCACCTTGTTGGGTGCTTCCCTAACATGTGATGGGCATGTGCCTCACCTTTCTTGGTCTGGGTGAGCACAATTGCCATGAGGGTAACCACCAGGCTGTTGCCTGAGAATTTGGGGTAATGGTGGGATTATGCAGCCTCAGAGGCATCCATGCATGCTGCCCCTGCTGTTTCCTGTCCATTTCCGTGGTGTTTCCATCATTTTCTGATGTTTCCAGGTTTTCACCCAGCCTTCCCTAGGCAGAGCCTTTGTTCCCTGCAAAAAATGCTCGAGTCTCCCATTGACTTCAATGGGGTTCGTTATTCGAAACGAGCATCGGGAAAAGTTTGTCTCGAATAACGAGCACCTGAGCATTTTAGTGCTCGCTCATCTCTACATATGTCCTATTCTTGTTTGGAAGGCAATTCTTTTTTCTTTTTCAAAATCTTTTTATTGTTTTATATAACACAAACAATAATGATAGGCATTACGCAGTAACAGAATGGTCTGGAAAGACCAATAAAGGTACACAAAGTCTGTGTTTGAGAGGGGCGTATCACCCCATAGAGGTAATTAAACATTGTATAAGTGCACATCTATAAGCCGTTTCCATGGTAATCTGGAAGGACAACACTTTGTGAGTAATACCTAGTAATCGCTTATATCTAAGCAAGTCAGACAAGTTTGGAAGGCAATTCTATATAGGGCACAGGGCTGGCGTTAGGAGGGGGCAAACACCCAGGGCCCCCCTCTTCAGTTGGCACATTGCACACAGTTGGGACTCCAGAATGGGGAATTTCCCCAGTTTAGGAGTTCCTGCTCTGATTCCATATATGGATGTGTTATGAACCTGAACATGCTTGGGGATACCCTGTGTATATAAATGCAATATACAATATCTCTGGGGGAATTTGAACTCACAACCATCTATATTAAAGACAAGCACCTTAACCACTGGGATATGGAGCTCAGTGCTAAAACTGCAGTGAAAAATCTCATACAAGTTTCTCTTGTATAATACAATAGTCACTTCTATGAGGTTTTTAATACAAGAGTAACTCCTATGAGGTTTTTCAGCCATACTTTAATATTGAGCTCTATAGCCCAGTGGGTAAGGTTCTTGCCTTTAATGTAGAAGTTTGTGAGTTCAAATCCCCAGAGAAAAATTTTAAAAATAGAGGTCAAATAAAACTTAAAGAGGCTCTGTCACTAGTTTTAACTATATAGCATTAGATATATGGGCACTTTCCCCACACATACCTTTATTTCCCAGAAGGAATCAGCCATTATCCAGGAAAATGCAATTTTAAAAATATGGTAATGAGTAGAGTTGAGTGAACGTGCTCGTAACGAGCACTGTAGCGATCAGATCCCCTGCGCTCACATGGGCGCAGCCATCCGGATCCGTCCTCCTCACCCGACGGATCCGGATGCCTGTGCCCATGCGAGCGCAGGGGATCCAAGCAGTACAGTACTCGTTACAAGCACGTTCGCTCAACTCTAGTAATGAGGCATCGGAGCACTGGGAGGTGTGTTCTGCTCTTCTGAGCACCGCATCTGCGACGCCCTTCTTGCTGCTAACGCCGCCCTACATGATTAAAAAACGCCCCTCTGCTGCATGATGGACAGTGCTAGACTCTCTGGTCTAGCGCTGAAATCCCGCGCCTGCGCACTGACTCGTTGTACAGATGTAGCAGCGCTAGCGATCAAAGGAGAATCGCATGAGCGCAGAACAATATCGTAAATAGAGTACGCATCTGATGATTTGTATGCTAATGCTACGCATTGTATGCTAATGTGTACGAATGTGTATGCTAATGGTATGCATTGTACGCTAATGCATACGAATTTGTACGCTAATGCGTACTCATTTGTATGCTAATGCTACGCATTGTACGCTAATGCGTACGCACTCACCTAATTGTCGTACTTTAACTGCGAGTGAAAGAGGAGAAGTCGCTAGTGCTGCTACATCTGCGTACAACGAGTCTGTGCGCAGGCGCAGGATTTCAGCGCTAGACCAGAGAGTCTAGCGCTGTCCATCATGCAGCAGAGGGGCGTTTTTTAATCACGTAGGGCGGCGTTAGCAGCAAGAAGGGCATCACAAATGCGGTGCTCAGAAGAGCAGAACACACCTCCCAGTGCTCCGATGCCTCATTACCATATTATAAAAAGTGCATTTTCCTGGATAATGGCTATTTCCTTCTGGGAAATAAAGGTATGTGTGGGGAAAGGGTGATGAGCCCTATGTGCCCATATATCTAATCCTATATGGTTAAAACTAGTGACAGAGCCTCTTTAAATACACAAGAGTGTTCCCAACAGTAAAAAGTTTGATTTAATTGTGAAAAAAATGGAGCAAAATGTAAAATATGATCAAATAACACCCATATTAACCCACACCAACCTTTTTAACTTGTGTAACCAGAAAGGTGGCAACCCTAACAGTACCACCTCATCAGGACTCACTTTGTAAAAAATTATCGTGATATTCTGATCCTGATAACTTGTTCATAGTTATGTCTACGGAGATGTGTGGGGCGATCTGTCGTTTTTGACAATACCATTTTGGGATGTGTACATCTAGTGGACTGAACTGGGATATAATAACAATGAGCCTGGATGCCGAGTACAGGCTGTGGCTTATTTTTAGAATAGGGTGCTTTCCCCGATCTCTGTTGGGGGAAAGTACACCTGAAGAGGAATCCCACATTTCCACTTCTGGTTTGTAAAACTCTCAGATGCCGTGAGTGAGGGGAATTCATTGCTGTGAAGGGAGGGGGCATGTGGCATGTTCTGGGGCCAAGGGGGTGAAGAACTGTGTGAGGAGCTTAATGGGGTATAAATCTGTGACGGAGGAATCAACAGAACGTAACTGTGTTGTTAGTACATTATTACAATATTTGGGGCCCCAGTTTTGATTAGGGATGAGCGAACTTTTGAAAAGTTCGGTTCGGTTCGACGAACTTTCGTGAAGTTCGGATTCATACGAACCGAACCTAAAACGAACCTTGCTATAACGGCTGAATAATTGCAGCTACAATAGTGGGAGTCTCATAGGGTATAGTTTCGTTTAGTTGCAGTTGCTATTACAATGAAAAAAGTGGAAAAAATCAAAGTGCAAAAATAGTCGTCGACAGCCAGGTCGACAACATTTGACAGCATTGAAGATGTCCGCTGGAGCAGTCCATGTCATGCCAGAGCACCAAAAACACACGGTAGATCGTGGCACCAGCCCAAGAATAGGCTGCGTTGAAGTCGATGCGGTCTCAGTGACATCACAGGTCAGAGAACAGACAGGCGTACTCCAGCACTTGTATAGCACCCAGGCTAGTATAGTTCAGAAGAGACAATTGACGGTGGAGGAGGCGGAAGCACTTGTATAGCACCCAGGCCAGTATAGTTGAGAAGAGACAATTGACGGAGAAGCAGGAGGCGGCAGCACTTGTATAGCACCAAGTCCAGTATAGTTGAGAAGAGACAATTGACAGAGAAGCAGGAGGCGGCAGCACTTGTATAGCACCCAGGCCAGTATAGTTGAGAAGAGACAATTGATGGAGAAGCAGGAGGCGGCAGCACTTGTATAGCACCAAGTCCAGTATAGTTGAGAAGAGACAATTGACGGAGAAGCAGGAGGCGGCAGCACTTGTATAGCACCAAGTCCAGTATAGTTGAGAAGAGACAATTGACGGAGAAGCAGGAGGCGGCAGCACTTGTATAGCACCCAGTCCAGTATAGTTGAGAAGAGACAATTGACGGAGAAGCAGGAGGCGGCAGCACTTGTATAGCACCAAGTCCAGTATAGTTGAGAAGAGACAATTGACGGAGAAGCAGGAGGCGGCAGCACTTGTATAGCACCCAGTCCAGTATAGTTGAGAAGAGACAATTGACGGAGAAGCAGGAGGCGGCAGCACTTGTATAGCACCAAGTCCAGTATAGTTGAGAAGAGACAATTGACGGAGAAGCAGGAAGCGGCAGCACTTGTATAGCACCCAGTCCAGTATAGTTGAGAAGAGACAATTGACGGAGAAGCAGGAGGCGGCAGCACTTGTATAGCACCAAGTCCAGTATAGTTGAGAAGAGATAATTGACGGAGAAGCAGGAGGCGGCAGCACTTGTATAGCACCAAGTCCAGTATAGTTGAAAAGAGACAATAGATGGAGGAGGAGGCGGCAGAACTTGTATAGCAACAAGTCCAGTATAGTTGAGAACAGACAATTGACGGAGAAACAGGATGTGGCAGCACTTGTATAGCACCCAGGTCAGTATAGTTGAGAAGAGACAATTGACGGAGAAGCAGGAGGCGGCAGCACTTGTATAGCACCCAGTCCAGTATAGTTGAGAAGAGACAATTGACAGAGAAGCAGGAGGCGGCAGCACTTGTATAGCACCAAGTCCAGTATAGTTGAGAAGAGACAATTGACGGAGAAGCAGGAGGCGGTAGCACTTGTATAGCACCAAGTCCAGTATAGTTGAGAAGAGACAATTGACGGAGGAGGAGGCGGCAGCACTTGTATAGCACCAAGTCCAGTATAGTTGAGAAGAGACAATTGACGGAGAAGCAGTAGGCGGCAGCACTTGTATAGCACCCAGGCCAGTATAGTTGAGAAGAGACAATTGACGGAGAAGCAGGAGGCGGCAGCACTTGTATAGCACCCAGTCCAGTATAGTTGAGAAGAGACAATTGACGGAGGAGGAGGCGGCAGCACTTGTATAGCACCAAGTCCAGTATAGTTGAGAAGAGACAATTGACGGAGAAGCAGGAGGCGGCAGCACTTGTATAGCACCAAGTCCAGTATAGTTGAGAAGAGACAATTGACGGAGTAGCAGGAGGCGGCAGCACTTGTATAGCACCAAGTCCAGTATATTTGAGAAGAGACAATTGACGGAGGAGTAGGCAGCAGCACTTGATAGCACCCAGGCCAGTTGAGAAGAGACAAGTTGAGGAGGCAGCTTCAGCAGCTCTTGATTGCACCCAGTATGTTTCCAAACAGACAATTGACGGTGTGGGCATTAGTAGGAGCAGTATTCTTTTGGACCCAGAAGGGCCTAGTACAGAGAACTGAAGTTGGAAGCTAAGAATATCCACGCTTGTAAAAATCAGTTTTTATACATGACAAAATGTTGATGTAGAGTTCAGCACAGGACAGTCAACCTTAAAAAAAACCCTGTAACATTACAGCTAGTCTAGTAGGATATGCATTCGGTTAAATAGACAGCTAACCTCACCCACAGAATCCATGAGGTGAATAAAGGACATTTAAAAAGGCACAGATTCAAGAAGGCTTTACGCCAGTTCCATTATCCAAAAATACGTGTCCAATTTTCATGAAATGGACACCTCACTGGCACTCGCTTTACAAATTGACGCAATTACTCTGGTGTCAAACCTGTTGAATCTGGGCCTATGGCTGTTGGCGAGACATATATATATATATATATATATATATATATATATATATATATATATATATATATCTTTGTTACACCAGTTTGATGTCCTAACCGAGTACAGTGCCCAACCCAATGGATGTATGCTTTTGTGTTTTTTTAGTGCTGTCACCAGCTGGCTTAAAGGGAACCTGTCATCTCGGAACCCCCCCTGAACCAGAGTAAGCGTTGTATAGTGTAAGTGATGCTGAATCCGAATATATACGTTTTATCTTCATACTCACTTCCATTCTGACGCTGTGCTCCCACAAACCTGCAGTAAAATGCACTCAGTGGACTCTTCTTTGAGTCCTCTCCTTTATGTGAGTGAGCACCGGAGTCCACTGAGTGCATTTTACTGCACATCGTCGGAATGGAAGTGAGTATGAAGATAAAACTTACATATTCGGATTCAGCATCACTTACACTATACAACGCTTACTCTAGTTCAGGGGGTGTTTCGGAGATGACAGGTTCCCTTTAAAGTATAAGTCTGGGCAATTTATAAGTTTCTGGTTCAAGTAAGGGCACAGAAAGTTATTAATTGCCTGGACTTATCTTTTAAAGTGGGTAGGGGAAAAACTCCTGATGGGATATGGGAGTGACCTTCCTGCCCTCTCTTTGGTCACTCCCAAAAAACCTCACCCTATGGGTACCTTCACATGGGGCTGCGGGGCTGCTGAGTAAAATCCACAGGGCATTTGTATACCGTTCACCAAACGGCGTTCAGTACTATGGTGCCGTCCGGATATACGCAGTTCTGCGCTGAACTGGGTATTTGCGTCCAGCCCCATAGTACTGAAGGTGGCATAAAATCAGCCAACGATGAGCTGTGGATTTTAGGCAGCAGAGAACCCCAAAAAAGCATCCCATTGTAAAGGCACCCGTAAATAAGGCAAGTTAACCTGCCTTTCAGCAACTGTTTGTTGCTGTAACTAACTGTGGAGGTTTTTTATATCACAGTTGAAGGACAGAAGCCTCCGTGATATAAACCCCATAGACAGCCTTATTCCACGCGTGACTGCATGAGAGGCGTGAAATCATTTGCACAGAGAAGAACCCTATCGGGATTTGTGGTGCGAGATTTTACTACTCTCATGATATCAACAAAATACCTACTACGGTGAGTAGTGTTCCTTGGCACGGGTGCCAGGGATAGAACCCCACGGCTATAGTTCACAAAAGGTGAAATCCCCACTTTGTGAAGCATAGGCATGGGGATTATCTTAGGGATGGTACTGTTCTTGGAGTATGGGTTGGACGGTGCATTGGAGTGAGGCATTAAGCTGGTGTGGAGATGTTAAATGGCCAACACACCATGGGCATTAAATTTGGAGATGGGGTTCTGTTTATTTAAATGTATCCGAATTAAGTAGGGAATTTTTAAGGTGATTTTTTTTTAAATTTGGGGTCTAAGGGGGGAACATTACTTAATAAGTTAAATTATGGATTTTTACATTGGGCACATATTTGGGATCTTAAGGTCATTTTCTTGGACATACGGATTGCCATGCAAGACGGGTGACTGATGACTTAGTCATTCACATCAGGCAGGGGGGTGGTATAATCCGATGTAATCCAGGCACGATTCATCTTTATAAAAGTCAGCATCTCAACACTGTGGCAAGAGAGCCTCATTCTTTGCGGTGTTACGATGTTACCCACCACACTGAACACCCTCTCTGACGCAACACTACTGGCTGGGCAGGACAACAGAGCCAAAGAAAACTCTGCCAGTTGAGGCCAAATGTCCAGTTTCTCTGCCCAGTACTGCAAGGGGTCGGTGACACTTTGGGGCAGGGTACAATCCAGGTAGGCAGTGACATG